>JARHVA010000986.1:2707500-2930000 GCA_037957365.1 Torreya grandis | reverse complement strand
CATATCCCAATATAATAAAGTTTTGAGATATTCATATATAACATAAAATAGAGACTCAAGTCCAAACTAAAAATTCATGGAGCATGAGATCTTAGGAAATCATCTTCCCCTTTTCTCAAATAAGCAATTATAATATATGTATCAATAGGAGAAGGAGAAATGTGGGAATAATTTAATACTCTACTCTTCTGGTACATTAGTGATTAAGGATTTTTTTATCATTCACAACTCTCTAGATCTCACTACTCTTATTGGAATGAAGGTCTACATAATCATATTTTGGTATCAAGATTAGGCTACCTCTTCCCATTGTGTTCAAGTTGATGTACTTGCATCTACTTATTAGGATTAATAGGTCATATATTTATATATATATGATGAATTCATATTGATTAAATAATTTTTATCTTTACCATTAATTTGCTGACCAATTATGCATTTGACCCATGCTTTTTTTTAAGGTATATGAGTAACAAAAGATCAATCATTATAGAATAAATATAATGGTGTGAATCTATTTTCAATCTCCATGGTATCTTCATTATTATAAGGAACTTAAACTATTGCATGACATGGATCTAACAGTTCAAAGTCATAATGCATTATTGGGATAAAGTGCACACCTTTAGATTTACTAATTAAAAGTTTAGAAATTAGATGGTTGGATGTCAATCTTATAATTATTAATTATCTTGATGCCAATTACATTTTTATTATCAAAATTATCCATCTAATGTCTCAATTTTATTCACTTCAAAGTGATACATCCTATAGTGTGAGGATACCTTATTCAAGTGACATCACCTTATCCTACCAAAAACACTTTTATCATTGGATTATATGAGATCTAATGGTTAAATATTTGCCACTTCTTTACAAAGAGATCATAGACTTTTTTGAATTAATTCTTTAGAAGTATAAATGGACTTAATTTTAAATACATTAAAAATTTAATAGGACTTAAATTTTATGACAAAGATAACTCATCTAGTTCTCTACTTCATATTAAAATGAGACAAATGAAATCCTACTTCACATACTCAAAGGGTATTGATGTAGCTTATCTATGCTACATTTATTGGAAACTTTTGAAGATTACTTATTTTGATAATTAAGAACTTAACATCCATTGGACATCAAAATGTCATCTCTAAGAAACCAAGATAAATAATCTACATGATTTATCTTTAATTATAATATCTTTACTCATTAATGAAACACCTAGCCCTTCTATCAAATTAATCCTACCAGTCTATTTTGTGTTAAGTTCATTTAATGAAAATAGTCCTTTTCCCATCTTTCATATTTTTTTACTTGACTTGAATACTTGCTTACACACTTTGTATTAATGCATAGCCTCTAGGATTTATCTATAATCATGATTAAGTCTTAAATTTCATTCCATTGAGATTAGCTCTCGCATGACCATCCTATAAAAATTAAATAATTCATTCACCATTCTCATTTAAAGTTTTTTCAGTTACATACTAGATCCCAAAGTCTTTGAGTTATTTTAAATGGCCCTTCCAAATATTTTTTTTATTTTCTATGAGAGGTCCTAAGACTTGGTGGAATTGAAAAATGTTTTATTAATCATATTTTAAAAATATTATGGATAGAGAGATTTGTCTTTCATGTGCAAAGTCCATTTAAATTCCTTATTAACTTAGTCAAAATCATCCCCATCTTTGTCACCTTTTAATTTCTTGTATTCCATCTCTTTCTTATTGATGCCTTATCGACCATGGAAATATTATAACAACTTTGGATTTTACACCATATTTACATCATGGTCCTTGATATGCATGTAAATTATCCATTTTTGCATAATAACATGCTAAAGGCTTCTCTCACAATATCCATATTAATTCTATAATTAACAAGTCCATCTAGGGCCCTTAGCCTATCATTCATTTACCAACAGTCCCTGCATTAGTGGTAAGCACTACCACCCTTGACTCAATGGTTGTTACTTTTGGAATACATGTTAGGTTGCATCTTCATCATTGGTATAGTTTTCAATCATATAGTGGATCCCATAAATAAAATACATGATAAATTCATCATTTATGATATATAATCACTCCCTTTTTTTTCATTGTACATTTGTAATATTTATAATACACAAAGGTAAGGTCAACTATAGATTCCCTTCTTTTCATTAAAACAAAATTCTCAAAACTTATCTTACTAAAAAAACTATTCTCAAATTAAATAAAATTGAATTCATATCCTCTTCTTTATATACCTTTTCTTTGAACTTCCTTCTTAGCCCTATTCAAAAACTATGTATAGAAAAGAGACACATACAATGTTCAAATGAACTATGCAAGGTAATTCTAGGGGGTATTTTATTATGTTAGAAAGGGAAATCTTGTACCAATAAAAATATTAGTGATATATCACACAAATACACAAATAGGGAAAGTAAATTAGCTTCATTTCTTGATAATTTTATGCCAATATACCAATTTTTTAATATCAATAAGGTGTCAAAGAAGAAAATAAACATAATCTTAAATATTTTGGGTTTTAATTCTTCACTTCCATATTTTTTTTGAAATTTCATCCATTATTCATTGTAATTTATCTTATATGATGTAAATGGATGCTCAGTCCAGTACTTATCATTATCTTTTTTTTCTTCATGTTCTATCATGAGTATCACCTATGGATTCCTCTTACTATTATTTTAGAGAACCTGAATGGGAACCCCTTTTAAGATAAATTTTTGTATGATTATTACAAGTTTTAGGTTGATCTTATTGCTTATCTTATCTTGAAGTTAAGAGGCCTTCACAATATTCGTACAAGTTTTATTCCTTATATATATATATATATATATTAGTGTATGTTATCTTCAAAAATGAAATAGTATTGGCCAAAAATAGAGAATAGATCATCATCATTATTAGAATAAATTCTCTCCTCATGCCCTAGAAGGTATTCTTACATTAACTTCCATGAGAAATCTTCAAAGATAAATAGGGTTTAATCTTCATGTTCCCCCATTATGTATAGAAACCTATCTAATCATCCCTTTTCAATAAACTTATTAGTGGTTATCTCTCTCTCTCTCATCTTGTGAATAAAATTGTTGTAAAATGATATTTTCAACTCTTCTTCATACTCAATAATTTAAAAAACAAACTTCAAACAATCATATCATTCCAATGTTTCTTCTTTAACACTTGACTTAACCACTTATTTCTCATTTAGTAAAAATACCCCATTGTTCATTTCCTAATTTCCAAAGAATTTCGATGGATTTTCAACCATTGTCTTGTTATTTTTAACCTTTGGGCCCACTAATGCTTCAAAAGGGACTGATTTGATTAAGCATGAGACATGTATGGCTTATTTTTGGTATGTAGAATGAGGTTATAGTAATTTCATAAATGGGATAATTTTTTTACTTGAATAGAACAAGGTTGGAATTATTTGGTCAGTGAATTTTTCTTGGATGATCTAAATATTTAGTTGGTTCTTAAATTCCAAGAACTCTCTATAAGTTTCCTCTATCAATCCTCTCATTTATGCCATTATGTTAGATATTTTGGGTTGAATTTGGGGTGGTTGGGGTAGGTTTTGGATCTGATCATGAGATTTATGTGGAGTATGGACAAGAATTATTTATTTGGGTTCAACTAGTACAATAAGGTCATAAGCATGATGAAGATTCTCTCCTCCTAGGTATTGAATCATGAGGGTAATATCATAATTAAAATCTTTAAAATAGTATAATAAATCCATACATGGTAGAGGTATAAATTTTATAGGTATTCTTTCCAATATCTTTGAAAATCTAAGATTACAATCTAATATGACCTCCATAGGTGCTCTCTTAATTGTTGTGATATATGTTATCAAAGAAAAAACATCTACATTCTCCTTAAATAGATTATGCAGTCCTTCTCCTAGTTGATTCTATCTTGAAATTTATTATATATCTAATAACTAGAACCATTATCATGTTTTGCCTTTGATGAAAGATGCAATTAGTCTAAGAGTTACATCAAGCTCAATGGTATGATGGAGTGTACATAAATTTTTCACATCTATTATATGGTCTATAATACTAATAGATCCATAACCATTAAACATAGGAAGATTATTTAAAGCTAACTCAATCATGAGATTCCATTGTTTTGGGTTTAGTATACTCCCAACATCCTATGAAATAAAAGGAAAATATTTTTGGTTGGCCATAACAAGTTATTTTCATTACAGAAGTAATAAATTTTTAAAGAAGAAAATTTATATTTAAAAAATACTTGATTCACTCTTGAATATGAAGTCAATGGTATGTTTCCTTTGGATTTAAATTCATTTGACTAGCGTAGTCACCAAGTGATTAAAATATTACTTCCAAAAATAGATAATTTTGAAATTCTCTCCAAAATCTCAAATTCATGTGTGCATTGGGTGGATTTGTCTAGATATTTTCAAATAAAAATCAAAACCTCATCCCACCATGTATTCCCAAAATTATTTATGGGTGAATGTTTTTATTGATGTTGTATGCCAAATAAACAAAAACATAGGATTTCTACTTAGTGTGGGATTGCTCCTTGTAGAGAACCTCCAAAGCTAGTTGGCTCTATTCCTATCCTAATGCTAAAATTACTCTCTTATACTTGCATAAATGGAAATATTGAGGTATAAATAATTATGATGATATATATAAAAAATTTGGTGATGTATTATAATATTAATATGGGAAGATCTATCCATAATAATATAGTTTTATCATCATGTATGAAGGGAAGTGAACATGATAAAGACAATAAATCATCACAAGAAAGGAACCATATGAACTGAAATACAAATGAAAGAATGGATCCAAGGGGTAGAAAAATAAATCCATGATCACCCTATTACTTTTAGGAGATATTAATCACAACTAAGATTCGAGATATTCATATATAATAAAAAAATAGAGAATTGGATCTAAATTTGAAATTCAAGAAGCATGTGAGCTTAATAAATCTTCTCTCCATTTGTTCAAATAAACAATTACAAATATGTAGCAATAAGAGAAGGGAAATCATGGGAATAAGTTAAGACTCTACTCTTCTAGTGCATCAATGGTTGAGGAGTTCTTTTACAAATCGCATCTCTAGATCTTGGTGTTCCTATTGGCATGAAGGTTTGTGCAATCATCCTTTGGTATCAAACATGAGCTACCTCTTCTCATTACAGTCAAGTTCATGTACTTTAAACTACTTATAAATATAAGCATGCCATATATTTTTATACATTTGATGAATTTGTATCATTTAAAGACATTATCACTATAAGATTAATTTACTTATAGTTTTGTATTTTACCTTTAGTTTTTTATTTAGGGTTTATGAGCAATTATACATTAATCCTTTAGGAATCAACATGATAGGGTGAGGCTATTTTCAATATCCACACTATTTTTATTAGTATAAGGAACTCATATTTTTGGATGAGATGGATTTGATGGCTTGAATTCATAATATATTTGTGGAGCTAAAGTATACACCCTTAGATTTACTAATCTAAAGTCTAATAATAAGATGGTTGGAGGTTGATCATATAATTCTAAATTATTTTGATATCACTCAACTTTTTCTTCTCTAAATTATCCATCCAATGGCTCAACATTAATCCCTTCAAAGTGATACATCATATGGTATGAGGATGCCTTCTTAAAGTGACATCACCTTATCTTGCCAACAATATTTTTACCATTGGATGTGATGAGATCTGATAATTGTCAATTGGCCACTTCCTTACGTTGATATCATAGAATTAGCTAAATTCATTATTTAGTAGCATAAATTAATGACATTTAAAATATATTAATAGGAAAATAGGATTTATATTTTGTGATAAATAACACTCAATTGGTTCTCTATTGCATATTAAAATGATACAAATGAAATCTCACTTCACATTTTTAGAGGGTATTGATGTATCTTATCTATGTTACACATATCTTAGATATAGGATTTATAACCCTATACCATTTATATTTAATTTGGATTACCATATAATATATCTATGGCCACCCTTAGTATTATATCCATACCTTCAAGTATATGTAGGCTTTATGTTATGATCTCATGTTTAATCCTAGTCTATAGAGATAAAGAGGATTGTGGTATTGGTCATCCTAGCTCGTACATACACTAAAAATGTTACAAATGGAACCATGAATGTGAATTTATTTTAAATAAATGATATATTAATTTTTATACACTTATAAAACATTAGACATAGATTAGAGTAATGGTCTTTAACCAATACATACACAATCCAATCATTTAAATACACTTGGAGGAACTTGTGTATGAAGTCATTAAATACTTCAACTATAATTGGTGAGAACAAAATAAGAAAATTATTCAACCCAAATGGAATAACATTATACACATGTCATCCCCACTAATTTAAGATCATCCAAGGTAAATGGCAATCTTGCATCACCCAAAAATATGGTAGTTGTATGTTTTCATAGTTTTGATTATTTTGTTTGGCATTCAACATGGATAAGTTTATGGGGAGAAGAATCAAGACTCACACACTTTAATGGAATTAATTACATTAGATAAGGATTAGTTTTAATAATTTAAAGGGTTCCAATTAATTTATTTGAATATTTCAACCATTAAATATAATCCAAGAAGTGGTTGCATGCATTAAAGGGCTATAACAAATAGGTTGTAGAGCAAAGGCATAATAGCATAAAAAAATTAAAAAAACCTAAATGTGATTACATGTTTTTATTAATATTGAAAAGTTATCCAATTTAAAAAATATATCTCATTTTGAGTTAATATGAAAAATTGATGGCCTCTTGAAGGTAGAAGATTTTGTACAGTCGTGAAACCATTGGTCTATATGACCTGTAATTTTATAGGCATAAATGGTAGTTATGTAACCACCCCAATGGTTATAAAACCTTGATTTGTAGTTTTTTAACCTCCCTATTATTTTTAAAACCTCTAGTTTTTATTTAGTGGAAATTTTTCAACTGTCATGGTAGTTTTGAAACCTTTGATCTACATAAAGCAGTTGTTTCTCCCATATAGTAGTTAAAAACAAAATTAACACTCTTGTATTAAAAACACTAAGTTAATTGATCATTTATTAGATTTGAATGGACATTAAGAGACACTAAAAATTTTAAAGGGATTTAGATAAATGGTACTAATGAAGTGGAAAGGAAGAAGGAAAGAGAAGGGAGGAGAAACTAAGTGAACTCTCTAGATAGAACATAGCATAAAAGTGGACCAGTCCATGGGTTACTGAAAACACTTGTATTTCCTCATATTTTTGCATAGATAATAAAATAAATCATGTGATTAAGAATGTGTTTTTTATTAATTTGTATTTTTTTCATTTGAATGAGATAACATAGTATGATTTATGTCAATTTTATGTATAGGTTCTAAACATGTGTGTCTTTATTTAAGTGTGAATTCAATCAACACAAAGATAAAGGTTGCCCTTCATTGTACTCCCCTTATATGATTTCAACAATTGGTATTATATAAATTAATTTCCTTATGGGTTGTGTGAGTGAAAAATCCAATCAATTAAAGTAGAAATTTGTGAGAAAGAAGCTTGCATTAGGTGAAGTGATGGCACATAGAGGTAATTATAATGGAAGAAGATCAAGACAAATGATACCTATAGTTTCACGCTTAGTAGAGATGATGAGATGAACAAAATAAAGGTTGGATGCAATGAAAACAAAGTAAAAAATGGGAACTCATTTTTAGGATGTGATTAAGGATGAAAAAGGAGCTCAAGAGCTTGGAGTAGAAGATATAAAGAATGAAGTTAAGAGTAGATTTCTCTAGGTTTTATAAAATATTGGTAGAATCCAAAGTTAGATATGCCTTAATAAAATTTAATTTTGAATATTTATGAGGTTTTATATTGGATAACATAGGTGGAGAACTACTTTGACTACGAGGCAATGGAGTATCCCAAGAATTTTAATTTTGCTTGCATAAATTTTCAGAGTCATGCCTATTTATGGTGGGATCATGTGAAAGACAAGATAAAAATGAAAGATAAGGATAAATTAAATTATTATAATTGTATAATGACAAATTTTAAGGCTTAATTCTTTCCTTATAATTAATAAATGTGTTTATTTAGGAAATTACATAATCTGAGACAAAAGGAGATTAGCCTCAAAGAGTATAATGAGGATTTTTATAGACTCACTATAAGAGTTAGACATGTGTAATATGATCTAGAAAAGGTATAAAGATATGTGAATGGGATGATTTTTTCCATTCAATATGGAATCAATTTTTTAAACTTGAAAACCATGGAATAAGCCTATCAATGTGCATTGAAGGTAGAAGAGAAGTTGTCAAGAAAACAAATTTTTAATTTTAGAGGGAGAGGAAGGTATTCAAGAGGAAGAAGATAAAGTAGTAATAGAATATCATATAAACCCATTATCTATAATCAATAAAATCTAAAAATCAAAATTCAAGTACAAAAAGAAGAGGATACTCTACTATATAGATAAGATCCTATGAAATATATAGAGGATTTACGAGTGAGTGTTTTAAATGTAAAAAGTATGTTGGGCATATAGTTTTTGAGTGTCTATAAGACCCTAAAAATAGTATTAAAAATACTTAAAGTAACATCCCATGTAGCTCATCAAGATGAAGAGGGTGTTTGGTCTCAAACACACATGGAAGATTCAAAATATGAAGAGGCTCTATTGTTGAAAATAGTGTTGTTGAAACCAACCAAGGAGGTGAATGAATTAGTGCAAAGGAAAATTTTATTATACATCATTGGTAAATCAAGAGATAAGTTTTTAAAATTGGTTGTTCATAGTGGTAGTATAGATAAATTTTTTCTGAATAAATGGTATAAAAACTTGTGATGAAATGGTAGTGCATCTTACTCCATACAAGGTTTCATGGACTTGCTTAAAGATCATCAAATGTTGGTGCATGAGAAATGTATAGTTTTAATATTTTTTTCATGTAATCATAATGTCTTGTGTGATTTTATGCCCATGTCTGTGTGACATGTTTTGTTTGGAATGCCATGGTATTTTTATATAATATTCATGCATGATGTAAGACCGAACACCTACACCATTGTGAAGGCTAAAAAATGGTTCACATTAAGCCTATTGAAGGATAGAGAAGATAAGGTAGACATCAGTCCCAAAGTGATTTTGGTTTATAGTAAGTATTTTTTAAAGGTGGAAAATAAGGAAGAGGAATGATTTTCTCTAGTTTCAAAGCCTACACAAGTTTTGATAGCCACTAAGGTAAGTGATCTTCCTATGAAAATTTAGAATTTGTTGGAATACTATGTTGATATTGTGTCTAGTGGATTATTGGATAGACTAATGCCTATAAAAATCATTAGTCATAAAATATATCTAGTGTTAGGAACAAAAGGAATCTTATGGATTGACTCTAATGTAGAATGAAGAGATAAATAAACAAGTGCAGGATTTTCCAGAAAATGGTTTGATCTAAGAGAGTTTAATCCCATGTGCAGTCCCAAACATGTTAGCACCTAATAAATATGGAGAGTGGAGGATGTGTATGGATTCAAGATAAATATAAAATATTGGCATTAAGTACAATTTTCCATTACCACTAATAAAACTTGATGGACTGTTTGATTGGATTCAAGTACTTCACCAAGATCAATTTTAAAAGTAGATATCACCAAATTTGAATAAGGAAAGTGATAAGTGGAAGACTACATTCAATTTGAATGATGGGTTGTATGAGTGGCAAGTCATGCTATTAAATTTTTCAAATTTCCCAAGAACATTCATGTTACTCAAGAATGATATAATGAATCATTTTACAAGTAAGTTTGTGATCATTTATTTGGATGACATTTTGATTTTTAATTGTTCTAGAGAGGATCATTTAAGCATATGAGATTGGTTTTAGATAAGCTAAAAAAAGAAAAAAAACTATTAAATATAAAGAAGCACATTTCCATACAAGAGGAGTTGATAGATTTAGGATTTTTGATCTCAAACTATGTGTTAAAGATGGACCCCAAGAAGGTGAAATCAATAAAAGAGTGGCCTTCACCAAGAAGTATGTTTTGAGGCAAGAATTTTTCATGGGTTGGAAATTTTTTATATAAATTTAATTAAAAAATTTAGTGTCATATGTGCACCCATCACAAAGACTTTGAAGGGAGAGAAGAAAATGTTTTAATGGATAGTTGTAATAGATAATAGCTTTCATTTTTTGAAGAAAAATGTGATAAAACAGCTAGTGCTACCCTTTCCAAATTTTGGAAAAATGTATCAAGTGGATTATGATCCAAGTAGGATATCCATAGAAGTGGTGTTAAGTCAAGAAGGTAAACCCATTACTTTTTTTAGTGAGAAATTGAATTAATCAAAAAAATAAATTATTTGGTCTATGACTAGGAATTATGTGCAATGGTACAAGCTCTTAAGAAGTGGTAGCACTACTTGTTTCCAAAATAATTTTTTTTGTACATAGATAATCAAGCTTTTCAATTCATAAAAAACCATCGTAAGCTTAATCAAATACATATGAAATAGGTGTAATTTATTCAAATATATTCTCTTTTTTAAAACATAGAAGTGGAAAGTATAGTAAATTTTTGGATGCCTTGAGTAGGCAATCTTTTTTTATGAATGAGCTCAAGTTAGAGGTCATTAAGTTTGACTCAATGGAATATTTTTATTAAGAATACTTGTATTTCTAAGATGCATGGATAGTGTGCATGAATCTAATGAATACAAATAGAACTCCATGGCTGGAGTATAATATATAATATTAGTTTTTATATAAAGGAAGGAGGTTACATACCTTAAATCTCCATGAGATATAACCTATTGAAATAAATTCATAAAAAAGGTCTTGTTGGTCATTTTTGGCATGATAAGACCTTAACATAGCTAAGTGAAAAATATTTTTAGCCATGAATGAGCACAAATGTGAATATTTTTTTTTCAAATATGTAGAGGTTTACAACTCGCTAAATGAAAAAGTTAGAATACCAAATTATATTAGCCGTTACCTATTCTAGATATACCATGGTGTGCATTAAGCAAGGATTTTGTCATTGGGCTGCCATGAAAAAAATGAGGTAATGACTCCATTTTTATTCATGTTGATATAATTTCTAATATGGTTCACTTTATAGTATGTAAGAAGAGTAATGATGCCACCAATATATCTAATTTTTCCTTCTAGGATGTTTTTAGATTGCATTGGTTACCAATAATTATTGTATCGAATATGGCTACAAAGTTTTTTGGAAACTTTTGGAGGATGTTATGGTGCAATTTTGGAACAAGATTCGACTTTAATTCAACTTATCACCCTCAAATATATGGCCAAATAGAGGTTGAATCATAATCTTATAAATTTCCTAAGATGTTTGGCTGGTTACAAACCCAAATAGTGGGATTTGATGTTAGCACAAGCTAAATTTACATATAATGATTCACTCAATATAAGTATAGTTAGAGTTTTATATGTTCACATTATTAATAGTTATTCATTAAACGTAAATATTGTTAGTTTAACATTATTACATAAACATCTTGTTAGTTAGTCAGTGAGATATTGTAGGGATTGGTGAAATCTTATTTATAGGATATACATGTCTTATATAGCTCTATATTTTGAATGTAATATTAAAAAAGAGAAATAATATAGTGTGTTTAATTATATTCTTATGTGTACTATGTTTGGCTACTTTGAATAAGATAAATCTGAGTATAAACTCTTTAGATTCCAATAGTGGTATCAGAGTGGGTAAATGGTCTATTAAATCTTTGAAGGGATATTTATAAAAATCCATTGCTTGCCCCAAGTTATGAGACCCTCTGAGAACTAATATTTGTAGTTTCAGGATTGATAAGTGTAGGTAGAATTCTATTCCAAATGTTTAGATCTTGTCTTAACTTTGCATTCTTTCACATTTGTTATTTTCTATTGGATTGCACAACTCTGGTCATATGTGTTTATGCAAAGGATTTTGTTTTGTTTGAAATGTGGTGCACTCTCATATTTATACCTACCATCTACCAATGTAATTTGAAGAGAAAAAAAAACCAACATAGTTGAATGACTCAAATCTATTAATTTGAAGATCAAACATCTACATCATATTTCTCACTTCTTTTGAGAGTTCAGCTATGCATCATCATTTTGTATATGCATTTGTAGAGATATATATTGTAAAACAAGTTCATAATTTGATTTGGTGCCTTCAAACATGTCATACTCCTTTCCAAATATCTAGTCTACTATGTGGATGAGATTCTATTAGTTTGGCACCATTTGTAAGGATGCATATTACAATATTCAGTTCTATTTTTTGAATTTGTAGTAGTTTTGGCTTGCATGATAGACCTTATATATTGAGATATAAACTTCATTGATGTTATTTGAGCTATGATTGAATGACATTTAGTATTTTGAATGAACAGTTTGCATGCCAAGTTTTATGTTGTTCAGACCTGTGCATGTTCAAATTAGGAGCTTGAATTGAAATTGAATTTATATCAAGATAGTTTTGGTATGTTATATCTCTCATCACAATTAACTAGTGCAAATCCAAATTTCATTGTCATTGGATAGTTGATACTCACTAAACATGTATACTGGTGCAAATCCATCATATTTCATTCATCACCATACACCTATAAATTTTTAGAGTAAATTTCACATGTATTCAACTTTGTTAAGCACCATTTGAGCCATGCATACCAAGTTCACAATTTATTTTTTCCAAATTTCTCAACATCTTTGTCTACATCACTCATAGGTGCCATACACAGTTTTATTTCATGAAATTTGATCAAAAAAATTATTATTTATTAACATTTTTGTATTATTTTAAAAATAATTAAGGGTGAAGTAGATCTTATTGACGTGTCAATTATATTTATTGAAATTATTATATTTTAATTTGATGTTTAGGTTATTAATGTTTTATATTAAGTCGGTTACATTTTGAAGTAGTCTGGTAAATATGTATAATGAGTCACTTGATTGTTATAGTTAAAACAATAATTTTAAGTGTCATTGAGTTTAAAATAATTTAAATCCATGTCATTAAAATTCATTGTTAAATATAAGTTTAATTAATAGGATTAAACTTATTATTAATTAGGTTTATAGTCATAGTCAATATAAACATTTGGTATTCTAATTAGATGTTTATAGCATCTTAATGAGTCAAAAGTTAAAAGTAGTTGAGTCTAGATTCAAAGTTGTCTTTATGTTAAAAGAGTCAAAGTCACTTGTGAAAATTGTAATGAATGAATTATCACTGATACGTGATGCCCAAATTAAGGGGGTTTCAATTTATATGGAAGTAACTAATAGATAAACTCCCAGAACCATCAAAGCACATGTTGACCTATCTTACTAAATAAGTAGCTTCTTATGTTGTAAGTTAGAGGAAACAGAGGAATGAGGTTTTTATAGCCTTTCATCAATCACCAATGATGGGGCCCATATGCTTTAGTGGCACATTTTATTTTAGTTGTGTTTAATTTTAGTTGTGTGTGAATAAGAACAAATGATATATTCATGATCACATTTGTAACAAGTGAACTAAAAAATCCTTTGTATTTTCCTCTAATGTGTGTTGGTTAAGAGAGCTAATAGAAGAACTACACATCATGATGTGGTTGGTGGTAAGCCACTTACAAAACCATCTTTTTGTAAACCATACTTTTATAGTTGTTGGTAAACCACTTGAACACCATCCCATTTGGATTATTGGTAAGCCATATCCAAAACCATCATTAAGTTTTGTGGTTGTCCTAAGAAAATAACCAAATCATGAGCATAGGTGTAGATACGGGATTGATGTTTTCCATATGTTCACATTAAGGAGGTGTATACTAGTAATTAATAATGTTCACAAGGGGGTGAATGTTAGAGTTTTTTATGTTCACATTATTAATAATTATTATTTAAACATAAATATTGTTAGCTTAACAATATTATGTATATATCTTGTTGGTTAGTCAGTGAGATAGTGTAGGGATTGGTTAAATCTCATTTATAAGATATACATGTCATATATAACTCTATATTTAGAATGTATATTAAGAGAGATAAATAATATAGTGTGTTGAATTATATTTTGCTATGTATTATGTCTGGCTACTCTGAATAAGATAAATCTAAGTATAAACTCTTTGGATTCCTAAAAAGTACATGTTTGATTCATTTTAAATTTTGTATGGGAACAACCATGTAGGTGTGTGTGAATAGATAAGTAAATTTGATATGATTTTAATGAGTGTATAATATGAATAATATCACAATCTATGCACATCATGCAAATGTGCATATGGAAGTGAAAATAAGGTTGTAAGAGAGTGCTATAAAATATAAACAACATGTTGATCAAAAGAGAAGAGAGCTAAATTTTGAGGTTAGGAACTTGGTATTGTTGTATTTGTGTAAGGATAGGTTTCCCAAGGGAAATTATAACAAGATAAAATGGAATAAAATCAAGCCTGTTAATATTTTGAGGAAGTTCTCAGCCAATGTTTATGAGATTAAATTGTCAGATGGAGTAGGTAAAATATCCCAAATGGGATATTTGATAAAACACTCATAATATACTCAACACATTCTAATTAATGGAAAACTTAACTATTGAAAAACTTTGATCAACTCTCACAATGTCACCCTTGTTTTCAAATTTTATAGATGTAAAAAATATAATGAATAATTATTAAATACCAATATGAAGAACAAATTCAAAATTACAAATTAACTACTCAAGGCAAACTCTCACATTAAATTGTCAAATAACAAAGACACACTTACAAATTGATCACAATGTGGTCACAATCTCAACACTATGCAATTTCAGAGTGGAATCACCTCATATGAAAATGAAGGTTTTCATCCTCAAATCCATCATAGATCAGGAAGGTTTCCATCCTCCTAATTTCTTCACTTTAAGGGGTTTCATCATGAGAGAGGATAAGATGAAACAAAGCTCAAGCTTTAAATATGGGGGTATATGATAAAATATGCATGACCAAAGAAGAGAAATTTAATATATATAATTACAATGGAGAGGACAAATAGAGGTAAAGTCATGAGAGAGAAATATTTGTACCATACTTTGAAGTGATGGCACTATTCATTAATAGTGTATTTTTCCTCTCACATGTGCAAAGGAATCCTCATGATTTAAATTTTGACTAAATCCCATGTGCCCCCAATAATTCCATGTGATCCTCCATTAGGAATAGTAGACCTTTTCCTCTACCTTCCCATGTTCAAGATTATTAGTCAAAGATTTTTTAATCAATTTGCTCCTCACATGCTTTCACTATTCCTTCCATGTGCCCAAGTGCAAAATTGTGCCCCAGTTCTCTCTCTTCCATTTTCAACATTAAAAAATATTTTGTGGGCCAAGCCACATCACCCCATAACACCTCACTACTATGCCACCTCAAACTATGTCATGTCAACCTACAAAGTCACTCATGAATAATGATCTATAAATAGTATCAATAAATAGTAATTGGTGAATAGTGATCCCACACCATTATTCCCTTACATTACCCATCATAGCTTATGGGAATAAAATAGGCTATCGGTCTTCTACCAAATGTCCCATTAGGAAGAAGGGTACATTATAGTCCTCCCTTCCAAAGATTTATTGTCCCCAAGTAATTGTAGATTTGGATGCTAGAAAATTTGTTCACCTACCCATGTGGCATCCTCTACTAGAAAATATTTCCACTGTACCAAATATTTAGTGATGAATTTGTTCCTGATATTCTTCTCTCATACCTCAATAATTGATTCTGGAAATAGAATTAACTTGCCCTCTTCATCTATCGATGACAACTCAAAATATGGTTCAATATGTTGTCCAAGTACCCTTTTGAGGCAAGACACATGAAACACATTATGGATCCTTCTATGCTCAGGTAAATATAACTCGTATGCAACCTCACCAACCTGTCTCATAAATCTATAAGGACCATAGAATCATGGCTTTAATTTATTGGCACCATTCATGTTTAAGGATTGTTTATAAGGTTTAAAATGAAGGAACACTAGATCTCCCACATTAAAATCTCTCTCCACCTTGTGCTTATCAGCATACATCTTTTATTGGTTTTGTGCCTATTGCATATTCTCCTTGAGAGCTTTCATGATATCTTTATTTTCTTAAACCTAGTCATGAGCTTTGGGAGCTTGAATATCTAATATTACAAAATTAATAAATGATAAGGAATCATACCCATAAATTTCTTAGAATGGTGTCATTCCAATGCTCATATGATAGGTCATATTATAGCAATGCTCACCCAAGTATAACCACTTGACCCATGCCTTCTAATGTCCTACCACACAACTCCATAGAAGGCCCTCTATCCATTTATTCAGGATCTCAATTTGACCATCTATCTTTGGGTGATAATTGGTGCTAGGTGTCAACTTTATATTAGCTAATCTAAATAGCTCTTGATAAAAGGTACCCATGAATTTACTATCTCGATCACTAACTATGTTCTTAGGTAATCCATGTAGCCTAAAAACTTCCTCAAATAATAATGTTGAAACTTATGGTACATTGTACTCCATTGATATTACAAATATGTGAGCATACTTGGTCAATATATTGACCACTATATAAATACAAGTCTTACTCTAAACCTTGGCTAAGCTTGTAATGAAATCCATTGATATACTCTCCCATTTTTGGTTCAGAATGGGTAATGGTTGAAGTAATCCTGCAGGAAATGAGTGTTTAGCTTTGCTTTATTGACAAACCACACATTCTCTAATATGAATGAGGACATCATCCTTCATCCCCTTCTATGAAAATCTCTCCCAACATATCTGTAAGTCTTGAAATACCTTGGATGCCTAGCTAATGGTGTGTCATGTATGCATCTCAAGATCTTCTTCTTCATCCTTGACTCAGGTACAAGGTATATCATACCTTTGTAGCATATAATTTTAGCCATAACCTTATACCTATCATCCTATATCAACCCATCCACAATATCACAAGTAATTGGTTCTTGGAATACTAAATCAAGATATGAGCCTTCCAATCAGCTAAAATTTTTGACATAAGACAAAGGGATGGTTACCTAGATAAAGCATCAACTACTACATTATTCTTACCCCTTACATACTCTATATCAAAATCATAGGCTTTTATCTTGCTTACCCATTTATACTGATGATAATTAAGGTATTTATGTTCTATAAAGTATCTCAAACTATTATGATTCATTCAAACCACAAACTTTAAACCCACTAAATACTATCATAACTTGACCAAGGCATGCAAAATAGCTAGTATCTCTTTGTCATAAGTAGAGTACCCACGTTCTACCATACTTAAATTATAGATCTCATAGGCAATTGGATGCCTATCTTGCATCAGTAATACATTAATACCACCCCTAAAGCATCAAATTCAAGAATGAATGGCTATGAAAAATTTGGTAATGTTAACATTGTGCATGTGTTCATCACCTTATTAAGGCAATCAAACACTACTATGAAATCTCTGAGAAATAAAATGCCCCATTCTTATTCAAATATATTAATGGAATTTTTAATTGAGGGTATGCATTCATGAACCTCCTGTAATAGTATTAAATCCCTAAAAAGCCTCTCAAATGAGTCAGAGTCTTCAGTGGTGGTTATTTAATGATTACTCATATCTTCATCTGATCCACTTTGACTCCTCTTGACCCAATCACATACCCAGATAGAGTATCTCACTCATCCTAAAATCACATTTGGATACCTTCACATAAAGTGACTATGTTCTCATAATAGATAGGATCTCATCAAGGTACCGAAGGTGATCCTCCCATGTTCTATTGTATATCAAGATGTCATCAAAGAACACAAGAACATTTTTTTTTAGGTGGTGGTTGAACACATGGTTCATAAAAGATTGTAGTGTAGCTAGAGCATTAGTCAACTCAAAAGGAATAACTAAGAATTCAAAATTCCTAAAGTGACAATGGAAAGTAGTTTTATGCACATCTTCATCCCTTACCTTGATTTGATGGTAACCAGACCTCAAATAAACCCTTGAAAAGTGTGTGGCACCATGTAACTCATCAATAAGCTCATTTATCTTGGGAATATGATACCTATTCTTGATAGTTTTCTTATTTAGGAAACAGTAGTCAATGCACATCCTCATAGTTCCATCTTTATTCTTCACCAAATAACTGGTGAAGTAAATGGACTAGAACTTGGCCTAATATGACACATTTTAAACAAATCTCTAATGGAATTCTCAATTTATTATTTTAAAGATCTAGGATGATGGTAAGAAGTAGTCATGACCAGCTTTGATCCTGATTCCATCTCTATCACATGCTAAAATCCCCTATCAGGTGGTAGTCCTAGAGGTACATCATTAAAAACTTATCCATGTTTGTTTAGAATTACTTTAACATCTTGGTGGTGGGATTTATTTTCTCCAATTAGAGTTACATTTATAAAAAAAAATGGGCTACCCAAGTTATTTATCTTTCCAAAAATATCTTTCCATTCTCTTTGCTAAAATTGTACTTGGGGGCCCATTGGCCATACCATGAAGTACGAACTCCTTCCTATCAATTTTAAATTTTAGAACCATATCCCTATATTTCAATGTAAATTCCCATTGGGAGTGTAACCATTGTACACCTAAGACCATATTTTCATCTCCTAAATTTACCACATAAAAAAAATCACATAATTAATGTCTAATCCCTTTATTCTCTTTATGCATGGAATTAAAAATCCATCCACAACTGTGACATTCAACCCTTGAAAGTCTTACATTTTCATCCCCCTTTGGTCTACCAAATCCTTATCAATGAATTTTTGGTTTGATCCACTATCGATCAATATGGACACATTATGGCCTTTAAGCACTCCAAGTATGCTGAATGGGTGGTATCTAGGTGCACTTGAAAGAGTAGAAAGGGTGCCCTCTATATTATTTTCATGCTTTTTTATTTCAACTTCAAGTTTCACTTCCTCTACTACTGCTTCAATTTCCTCCTCATCAAACTGATCATCTTAAATCACCTCAATATAATGCATTGTCCCTTAGGAAGACATATATGCCCAAGCCCCCACAGATCACTACAAGTGAAGCATAACTTTGTCCTTCTCATCTTGTTCCTAGATTTTATTTCTTTATTGATATTTCACAATACTCTAGTCTAGATATTACTTTACCGACCTTGCTTCTTTTATTTCCCAAAAGGTAGAGTTTTTTTTTGCCCATAAGTATTTGTCCTTGGATGCCCCAAGCATGTTGATCTAGATGACCACTAGGTAAGACTCTTCTCCTAGGTGCTAAATATTATAAATTTAGAGCCCTTTTGATTGCCTCTTATAAGGAAATTAGGTCAAAGGCTTTCACCAAACCCTTAAGAGGTTAAGATAACCCTTCAATATATAGGACTAACATTATTCTCTCTATCACATCTAGTACCATCACTGCCAATATTTGAAAATAAACAATGTAGTTGTCTATATTACTCTCTTTCTTGAGTTGAGATAACTCCCTAAAGTGAAATTTTGGATATTTTTTGTCAAACCTTTCTATTAGATTTTGAATAAATTCATCAATAGTGGTAATGGAACCATGTCCATCGATAACCATGCCATGATACCACCACTCATGGGTCACTCCTTCCAAGTGGAGTGTATCAAACTTAACTACCTCTTCTTCAAACATGAGATTCAACTAACTTTTACAACCATGATCTTGTTATAAAATTACTTGACCCATAAAATGTAGGAAGAATAATCTTACCTAACCTCAGTTGTATGTATGTTTGTGGTTTTTCTAGTTGGATTTTTTTGGCTCTCATCATACTGTTAATTTCTAAATCATAAAATTCCTTAAAGGTGAGATTTTGTCACACTTCAAAGTTGAGCTTGTCATATTTTTCATGATATCTTAAATAATCATAACCATGTTATTGTAGAGGGTCTATTTCTTCAGATGATTCTTTCTTCCTCTACAAAAATTTGGCATAGAATATTTTTGGAGGTGGGGCTACTAATACCCTACCACAATTATCACCATTTGATGTGTTTGGTTCTTCCCATCTTTCTTTTCCTTTAACTACATTGATTTGTTTTATGGCTCATGACACACCATCCAGGGATTCTTTAAGAGATTTTTAGAGAATTCTCTCCATTCTCTCCTATCTAAGGTTGAACATGTCTTGTAATTAACTCCTCTCATCTACTTTCTCCCCTCTCTCATCTATTCCTTCCATTGAGTCAGTAGCTGTCTTTTGGTTTCAATTTTCTTTGTTCTCTTCTTTGGTGTCTAAAATACCTATCACTTGGAAACATCAAACTAAACAAGTCATCTAGTTTATCCATATAACTAGCTTTGATACCACTAAAATATCCCAAATTTTATATTTGATAAAACACTCATAATATACTCAACACACTCTAATTACTAGAAAACTTAACTATTGAAAAACTCTGATAAACTCTCACAATGTCACCTTTATTTTTAGATTTTATAGATGTAAATAATATAATGAACAATTGGTAAATACCAATATGAATCACAAATAAAAGATTACAAATAAACTACTAAATGCAAAATATCACATTAAATTGTTAAATAATAAAGACACACTTACAAATTGATCATAATGTGATCATAATCTCAGCACTATGTAATTCCAAAGTGGAATCATCTCATATGGGAATGAAGGTTTTAATCCTAAAATCCATCATAGATTAGGAATATTTTCATCCTCCTAATCCCTTCACTTCAAGGGGTTTCATTCTAGGAAAGGATAAGATGAAATAAAGCTCTAAGCTTGAAATATGGGGGTATATGATAAAAGATGCATGACCAAAGAAGAGAGATTTAATATATAAAATTACAATGGAGAGGATAAAGAGAGGGAAAGTCATGAGAGAGAAATATTTATGCCATAATTTGAAGTGATGGCACTATTTACCAATAGTATATTTTTCCTTGCACATGTCCAAGGGAATCCTCATGTTTCACCTTTTGACCAAATCCCATGTGCCCTCAATCTTTTAATGTGATCCTCCATCAAGAAGATTAGACCTTATCCTCCACCTTCCCATGTGAAAGCTAATTATTTAAAGATTCTTTAATCAATTTTCTCCCCACATGCTTTCACTATTCCTTCCATGTGCCCAAGTGGAAAATTGTGTCCCAGTTATCTCTCTTCCATTTTCAACATTAAAAATTATTGTGTGGGCTAAGCCACATCACCCCACAACACCTCACCACTTTTCCACCTCAAACTATGCCATGTCAACCCGCACAGTCATTCATGAATAGTGATTTGTGAATAGTGTCAATGAATAATAATTGGTGAATAGTGATCCCACACCACTATTCCCTTACATTACCTATCATAGCCTATGGGAATAAAATAGGCTATCGATCTTCCATAAAATTTCCCATTAGGAATAAGGGGACATTATAGTAGGTACTTCACCTATATTTAATGTACTTGATTTATTCCCATATGTGGTGGAAAAAACTATTTAGGTAGATGAAATCATGGATTTTTCAGCCATTTATTGGAATGAAAACTTTCCATAAAATGAAAAATAAGATATTGAACCATTTTGTATATACAAATTGGAAAAAAGACAAGAGGGGGTGAGTATTATGGGTACTTAGTCAAATGGAAGGATAGAGTAGTTGAATATGCAACTTAGATGAATGCATATGAAGTTTCAAAGCATGTAAAAACCATAAATGATATAATAGTGGGTTTATAATCAGGAGCTCATAGACATTTTCATTACCCTAGGTGTCTAATTTAGGAGCATCAAAGCTGAAGATCAATCTTGTATCACCTAAAAATATGGTAGTTATGTTTTTATCATTTTAATTATTCTTTTTGGCATTTAACATGGATAATTTGATGGGGAGAAGCATCAAGGATCAAAAACTTTGGTGTAATTAAGTACAGTATAAAAGGATTATTTTATGAATTTAATTGGTTCCAATCAAGTTGGTTGAGTCTCTCAACCATTGGTATAATATGGGAATTGGTTGCATGCATCAAACGGATAAAATGGATAGGTTATGGGAAAGAGGAAGAAAGAGTATCAATAAATTTCCCAAACTTGAATTTGATTACATATTTTTAATCCTCTCAAAAAATTATGCAACTTAAAAAAATAAATCAACTTATTTTGAGTCTATAGGCAAAATTTATGGCCTCCATAATTTGGGAGACTTTGCACACTGACAAAACCACCAATCTACACTATGTGATAGTTTAAAAAGAATCAATGGGAGTTATGTAACCACCCTAAAGGTTTTTCAACCTTAAGTGGTGGTTTCACAATTTTTGGTATACATATAGTGGTAGTTTTTCAATCACCATGACAGTTTTGAAACTATCGATCTACATAAAGCAATGGTTTTTCTTGCATAGAAGTTAAAAACAAAAGTAATGCTCTTGGATGAAAAATGATTTGTTCTTGGGTTTTTATTTCATGTGAATGGAGCTAAAGAGACATTGAAAATATTAGAGTGATTCAGAGAAATGGAACTAATTAAGTGGTAAGGAATAAGGAAAGAGATGGGAGGAGAAACTAGGTGAACTCTCTAGATAATACACATAGCATAGAATTAAATTAGTCCATGGGTGACTATGAAAAACTTGTATTTCCTCATGTTTTTACTTGAATAATAATATAATTCATGTAATTAATATTTTGGGTATGTTAGGAACCTGTGCTACCCCTTTTATTTACTTTGTTAGTATATTAGTTTCTATGGATGCATATGCTTTGTAAGTCATCCCATGAGTATTTTGTTTGATCTTGCATTCATTGGAAATAGTAGTTTCTTATATTAGACTTAGTATATAAGTAAGTGTTGAGGCCAATGAAGGCATCCATGAATTTATTGTATTGATATTGCTCAAAGGAGATTACCCCCTCGAAGTGGCATGTGATCAATATAATCCTTTCAATGCTTTTGCTAATTTTATAAATCTATTATTTCATGCATTTTTATCAATTTGTTGTAAGAGGGTCCTGTAATCTAGTATCAAAGTGCTTTCTAGGGCCAAAAATTTTTTTCTTTCAAAAAGTCTTAACTCTATATTACTACATAATTCATTTAAGTAATTTTTCAAAAATAAATCTATTCTACTGCATAATTAATTTAAATATTTTTCTATAACACAATAATCTATTTCAGATCAGGGTAAAAAATTGAGCATATAATTATGGGAAGTGCTTGGATAAAATCCCTAAAACTCAATGTGAGGAGTACCATAAGAACCCCAAAGTAGTTATCCCATTGAGAGGACCTACCAGTAAAATGGGCAATAGCCCCTTCTCGATTGAGTAGTTCCCATACTTGAGGAAAACAAAGAGTTGTCGCTCAGAGGTAAATTCCTAGCCAAAAAAATTTTAGAGAGTGGTACTTGCTTAGATGGCATTGGTGGCTAGAGTGATATTATTAAACCCTTATGTATCCATTGAAACTTAGGGCCCATATCTATTAGTTTTAGTATATTACTAGTAGAGTCTCAAAAAACTATAGTATCAGTTCTTTAGTAGAGTATCAAAAGACTTACCATACCAATTTTAGTATCAGTTCTTTTGTAATATCTCTCCATCTATAGCCTCATTGATACTCAAACTTTATCTAGACACCTAAAATTTCATTCTCCACATTTTCTTTCTTGAGGTCCCATATCTTGATTCCACTCCTAATTCCTACAAATCTCATTTTCCCTTTTTTTAGGTTTTGCCATAACTTATTTTTCTCCCTCTACCTCAAAAAAATTCCACAGTGTTCATCTCCCCATTTTGATCCTTTGTCCCTCTTTAATAAATTTTATAGTTTTTCCATTTTCCCTCTTGAAATTACCCTCACCTTCATCAATCATACTCCCACTATGCAAAAAAAATAGTAAAATTCCCTTTACCCCTTCCGATTTCACACCTTACTAAATGTGTCTTAACTCTAGTTTTCCTACCCATTCCAAAAAAATAAATCGTTTATTCTGGTCATGGTAGTAACCCAAATAGGTGCAAAAAACATGGAAGATAAAATTGTCACCCTCAAGACATACATCAAAGATCTTGATGAAAAAATTCTCAGTCTCAATCTTTAACATACCATGATAAACAACAGATAACATTCAGAGTCCTCTTTAGACATAGGGTTATCTTCTTCCAATAATTTTTGTGGGTTGAAGCTTAATTTTCTTGAATTCAATGGTGTAGATCTGACTAAATGGATCTATCAAGTAGAACAATATTTTAGTTTGCATAATAAGTTTGATGTCAATAAGGTCCTGCTTGCATCCTTTCACTTAGAACATAAAGCCCTTTAATGATATCATTGGTATACCAAGGCTCAT
Organism: Torreya grandis; assembly: GCA_037957365.1. Lineage (NCBI taxonomy): Eukaryota > Viridiplantae > Streptophyta > Pinopsida > Cupressales > Taxaceae > Torreya > Torreya grandis. The sequence goes on along the minus strand of JARHVA010000986.1, from coordinate 2,905,588 downwards.
GATGAGCCCATAGTGATCAATTTTTTCACCCTCATTTTGCCACGGTTTAGTCCTAGTGCTTTCGATGACTTCACTGGAGCACTCACTAAACTTCACCAAATATGAACTATGAGATAATATCAAACAAAATTTAAAAAATTATCTAATCACATAGAGGGATTATTTGATGAATTATTTAGGATTTGTTTTGTCAATGGACTAAAGTATTCAATTCGATCTAAGGTCAAAATGTTTTGGCCTAACACAATGATGGAAGCCCTAGGGTTGGCTAAGTTGGTAGAGGATAAGATCATGGCTCAGTAGTGATTTAAATCCAATTTTTCTCTATTCAAAAATATAACTCCATAATCATATCAAATAATGCCAGCCCTTAGAATCACTCCTATTAAGTATTTGACTGAAGCAGAGATGCGAGCCCGTAGAGAAAAAGGACTATGTTATAATTGTGATAACAAATTCACTCGGGGACATCGATGTGTAGAGAAAAATCTCTACCTATTGGATGTGGATTCTTCACCCAAAATTGAAGTTTTCAAAGATGCTTAGGATATCACAGATGATTCAAAAGAAGCTTCACTAATTATGGAACTTGATTCTCAGGAAGACCAACTAGATATCTCTCTACATACCTTAATAGGAGTCACCACCTCACAAACCATGCAGGTTAGGGGTTATTTCAATAATTTCCCTCTTATAATACTCATTGATTCAAGTATCACTCATAACTTTATTGGCCCTCAAATAGCAAAATACGTTGATTATTTTATCCATCTTTACTCCAACTTTGAAGTCATAATTGCCAATGGGGTCACATTACCTTGAAAAGGGAAGTGTTATAATGTGTGTATCTATATAGGAGATTATAAATTTCACTCTAACATGTTTGTCTTACCCTTAGGCAGATGTGATGTTATTTTAGGAGCCCAATGGTTATGCACACTTAGACCCATCTTATGGGATTTTGATAAACTTTAGATGTAGTTTTCATACAATGGGCAAAAACATACATTGAAAGGATTACAATCAAGGTCTCTCAACATCATAATTTCACATCACATGGAAAATATTAATAATAATAATTCACATGGCATCATTACCCATCTTTATTCCATTCAAATGCAACATCAATGGTCTCCACTACTCCTTCTGATCTGCAAACCATTCTACATAGGTATTCAGGTGTCTTTGTTGAACCAATGAAATTACCACCTTCCTAGCTAGAGGACCACCATATTCAACTCTTTCTTGGAAGAATTATTCCTAACCTAAAGCCCTATAGCTACCCATTTCATCAAAATACTGAGATTGAGATGCTCATTCAAGACTTACTAAAACAAGGAATTATTTATGCCAGTACCAACCCATATTCTTACCAATTCTCCTTATTTAGAAAAAATATGGCTCATGGCACCTCTGCATTAACTTCCATGTAATTAATCACATCACAATTAATGATAATTATTTGATCCATGTTATTTATGAGCTTCATGGTGCTCATTTTTTCTCCAAGTTGGATCTTCACTCAGGATATCACTAGATCTGACTTCATGAGGATGATATCTTGAAGATAGATTTTCTCGTGTATGATGGCCACTATGAGTTTTCGGTCATACCCTTTAGCCTCAATAATTCCCCTTCAACATTATATGAATTTATGAGTAAAATATTCTAACCCTACCTACATAAATTCATTCTAGTCTTCTTTGATAATATCCTCATCTATAGAAAAACAAGGTCTGAGTATCTCTAACATCTAGAGCTCACACTACAACTTCTCTCTGATGATCATCTTTGTGAAAAATAGTCCAAATGTGATTTTTTATAAGAATAATTGGAATATATTAGGCATATTTTTTCATCCCAATAGGTTTGGGTGGATTTTAAAAAAATAGCTACCATGAAAAATTGACCTCATTCTTAAACACTCAAGAGTCTCTATGGTTTTTTGGGGCTAATTGAATACTATCATAAGTTTGTCAAGGATTATGGGAATATTATATCTCCACTAAAATTATGTTTAAAAATTATGCTTTTACATAGATATAAGATATTGAGTGTGAATTTAAAGAATTGAAACAAGTTATGTATACTACACCTGTTCTAGCTATGCCAGATTTTTCCAAAACATTCACTATTGAGATCAATGCTTGAGTCAATGGCCTTGATGTTGTTATTCTCTAATAAGGATGCCCATTTTGTTCACCAATAAATCCATTTCTAGCAAGAATTTAGTACTCTCTACTTTAAAAAAGGATATGATGGCCATTTTGCATGTAGTACAGAAGTGGTGGCCATACCTACTGGGGAATCATTTTTGCATCAAAACTGATCACCAAATCTTAAAATATTTTTTGGAACAATGGGTGTCCACCCCATCACAATATAAATGGGTTATCAAACTCAAGTTTTATGACTATGATATCACTTACAATAAGGGTAATGACAATATTATGGTTGATGCTCTATCTCGCACATCTATGGACCAAGCTTCCCTTTCAGCTATTTTCATGCCTATTCCAAATTGGTTGGATGTTTTATATCAAGGGTATGCCAATGACTCCTTATTATCTCAAATTATTAAATAGTTGTCCATTAACACCTTTTTTTTACCATATTATTCTTGGGATGGTGCTTCTTTACAATATAAGGGTCATCTAGTGCTTCCCTAGAGCACAGATCTTTAGTAGGCTATATTATATAAACTCCATGCTTCTCCATCTTTAGGGCACTCAAATTTTCTCAAAACTTATGATTGGGTATGATGTAACTTATTTTTGGAAGGGAATAAAAAATGCAATTCAATAGATGGTAGTTGAATGTGATGCATGCCAATGCAAAAAGGGTGAAACAACACTCATTCCTGGTTTGTTCAAACCCTTACCCATCACTACCAAGATTTGTGTATATATTTATATGTATTTTATTGATGGTATCCTTAAATATATATGTAAAATAGTGATCTTGGTTTTGTTTGATCTCCTCTCTAAATATAGTCATTTTTTCCCTCAGCCATCCCTATATTGCATCCATACTAGCAAAAAAAATTTTGGACCAAATTTTCTATCTTCATGGAATTCCTTCATCCATTATCTTATATCATGATGCAACCTTCACCAGATATTTTTGGACAAAACTATTTGAACACACTGGCACCCAACTAAAGATGAGTTCAGGGTATCATCCACAAATAGATGGCTAGACTAAAATTGCTAACAAATAATTAGAAACTTTCCTTCATTGCTTCACCTCAAAACAACATCAGTGGGAAAAGTGGCTCCCACTCATTGAATGGTGGTATAACACCTCCTACCATACTTCAACTAAAATGAATCCATATGAAGTAGTCTATGGTCAAGCACCACTAGTGTTCCTTCTATACACCAAAGTAGTTTACCAGTTCAAGTGGTTGACACAATTATCTAAAATTGAGATCATATCATCAAAACCCTATAGGATAATCTTAATTTGGAACAAAATATAATGAAACAATAGGTTGAGAAATATTGTTTTAAGTACACTTTTCAAGTTGATGATATGTTTTTCTTCACCTATAGCCATACAAACAATCTTCCCTAAAACTTGAAGCATGTCATAAGTTAGCTCCCAAGTTCTATGGGACCTATAAGGTTATCCATAATATTGGGTAGGTTTCTTATAAATTAGAGCTCCCACCTTCTTCCCAATTTCACCCAGTATTTCATGTCTCTTGTTTGAAGAAAGTTCTCAGCATAAACATTAGCGTGAAGACTAGTTTACCAAAACTTGATAATGAAGGATCCATCCTTATTGAGTTGGAGGCAATCCTAGATAGGTACACATAACAAATTTGTTCTTTCTCTATCACAAAGTTGTTAGTTTAGTGGCATAGAATACAACCAGAGGATGCCACATGGGAACCACTATTTCAGATTCAGCACTAATCCCCACACCTAAAGATTTGAAGATAGTTTTTTATAAGAGGGATGGGATGTTAGGAACCTGTGATACCCCTTCTCTTTATTTTAAAATTATATTAGTTGTTATGGATGCATATTCTTTTTAAGTCATTCTATGAGTATTTCATTTGATCTTATAATCATGGGAAGTAGTAGTTTCTTATATAATATTTAGTATATAAGTGTTGAGGCCAATGAAGTCATCCATGAATATATTGTATTGAGATTTCTCAAAGAATTTTACTCCTTTAAAGTGTCCTATGATCAATATAATCCTTTCATTTCTTCTACTAATTTTATAAATCTATTATTTCATGCATTTTTATCAATTTGTTGTAAGAACATCCTCTTAGAGTGATATATTAACTTGTAATATTGTCATTTTAATTAGAGAACAAATTATTCTTTATGTCAAGGTCTACGTATAGGTTTTGAATAAGTGTGCCTTTATTTAAGTGTGAATTAAAGTAACACAAATACAAAGGTTGTCCTTTATTATACCCCCATTATATTATTGCACCACCCACTCCATAGAAAAATTTGTTTTTGAATGTTCTCCTCCACAATCTAAACTTAGTGATAGTGAAAAAATATGTTTTTAAATGTGTATATTTTAAATCCAACTATTCATTCCAACACTTCCTCTGTGAATGGTGTTGTGAACAGACCTTGTACACATGCATTATTCAATACATGTTAGTCTATTCACACTCTAAATTTTACATCGTTGTTTATAATAATCACCATAGGATTCATTTAAATATATTCCTCAACCTAATATATCATGAGAGATTCCAACATTTTTTTCTCTTTCAACTTTGATCAAGGGTTCAGGTTCATCCTATATGGCCTCTTCTTGATAAGTTACAAACTTATTCTCATATTTATGGCATATTTCTAAAGGATTCAAACACTCCTTTCATCTCATGGTATGTTAAATAAAATATATTTCTAAACTCTTTGATGATTTTGATGATGTACATAAATTATACAACCATCCAATAATCTCCCACTATAGCCATTTGTGGTTGTTCCTCTATTCCCACATTTTCCTTCTACTTGTGTAGTGGATAAATGTAATATTTCTTCTATTATTTTTGTACACTTTTGAATAATTTATATCCCATATTATTTCCCATGTTTAGATGATCAACATATTCATCTACCTCTTGTTCCCCATCAACCTTGAAAATAACATTTTCATGACTTAACTTCTGAACCTGCATGTATTCCAACTCTTACGTGTAACTAACACTTATTTTTATGGAATTATTGGAACACTACCCATATTTAAACTAACCAAAACTTCCATAATATTCACTTTGGTTCATTTCCATAAACCTATCATACATTTTCATGTCATTTTAAAATATATTTATTGACATGATTTTTAATGGCACATTCAAATTCTCATCCTTTAATGTAAATCTTAAGGTATCTATGAAATCATCCTTGACTCTTTCCCATATTTTATTATCCCTCTTTAATTCATAGATAATGTACCATACATATACCCATGATTTAAATGTGTAAAATAGTGCATGTACCCATGATTTCAATGTGGTAAATAGTGCATGTACCCACACCCATATAAGAATGAAAGCTACACAATTTGTCCACTCCTCATATTGATTTAAGTTATTAGGAGGCTCAATCTCCCTCAATAACAATGGTAGAAAACCATTCCATTGTATATGCCCAAACCTTACATAGATTTATTCCTTGCATGTTATCTAATTTAGTAAATAAGGTCTATGTATTTCCCACCATTAAGCAAGAATATTATACAATGTATAAAAAATACTTTAAAATGATGTCATCCTCCTTGGTTAAACATTCCTCTAAGTCTTTCACATACACATATACACATATTATTCCATCATATTAGGTTAACTTCCCCATTATTCATTTAATTTGTCTCAACATTTTATTATGTAGGAGCATCTAGGTTCATGTGCAATCTTGCATTAATCCAAAAAAAATTTACTTTAGGAAATTTCTCTAAGTGTTATGTTGAAAAAGTTTCATGTTTCACATATTTCTTTTTATATTTTTTTTCAAGTTCTATATCTTGTTCAATACTTTTTTTTTATTTTTTCGTGCGAGCATGCATATATTTGTAAATGTTTCAAGCATCTTTTAGGGTAAGGACACGAATTTGGAGGGGGAAAAAATTAGATATTTTTTTTTAAAAATGTGATTTATATAAATTTGCATATGTACTTTTTTGGTTTAATATTGTTAATAACCAAACCTAATCCATGTGTGGGTTACTTTTATTTTATAATTGGTAAGGCTTTGAATTAGGACAAATTAAACAACTAAAATGAAAGTATAAGTTGACATTTAAGTATCAGTTACATTTATAATTTTTATTATTTAAATTATTTTAGTAAATATAATAAATTAGGGACACTCTACATCTTTTTGAATTGGTCTCATAGCTCCATGAGTTCAATGTAAAAGATAGTTTTTAAAAATGTAATATTGTTAGTAATTAGTCATTTTTAGGAATTTAGTATTGAACCTAAGGCTTTCAATGCATAAATTTTGCAACTGATGTTCATTTTAAGTAAACATATAGTATTTTTTAATGTTTTGGGGCCTTTTATATTTCTTAATACCATTTATATGAATTTTAGGTGTGTCAAAACAAAATTTTACAAACAAATGCACACCCAACCATACCTTTATGCCAATTTTACTTATGAGTAGTTCCCTTATATGACAAACATGACACAAAAACACCATATTCATTTGTGACTATAGTAAATACAGATAATTTGGGGCACATTTTTGCATATTCATCGCAACTTAGTTTAACCTCATGCCAAAGTGGTGTGAATGGAGCAATTTAGGTCACATTGGTGACCCACACACACCTGGCCACCCCTTTATACAATTTTACTTGTGATTACATCCATTAGAGACCAATATCAACATAAAATACCAAATCCACTTATGGCCAAGGTAAATGTGAATAATTTTAGGCACATTTGTGCATGATCTACCTATTTATCTTTAAACTTAGGCCAAAGTGGTGTGATTTGGGTAACATAAGTTGTAATGTGATCCTTGAACACCCAACCTCCCATTTATGCTAATTTTACATGAAATTAATTCTTATATAAACCAAAAGTGACACAAAAACACCATATGCACTTGTGACCACAGAAAACAAGGATAATTTGGGCACATTTATGTGTAATCATCTTAATTTTCTTTGAATTCAATCCAAAGTGGTGTCATTATGGAAATGCATGTTGTATTAATGTCCCGCATATACCAAACCACCACTTTATGTCATTTTTACTTATGATTAGAGGTATTATAAAACAAAAGTAACACAACAACACTATATCCACTTATGAGTAGGGAAAATTTAGATAATTTGGGGCACATTCATGTGTGACCAGGGAATGTGCCCAAATTGCATGAATTTTCCTTCATCTTAATTTTTTGTGGTGTTTTTATGTTGATTTTGGCCTATAATCCTTCAAATCATAAGTAAAAATAACATACAGTGGTGGTTTGGTGTGCATAATTCACCAATGTGACCTATATTACCCCAATCACACCACTTTGGCTTGAATTCTAAGTGAATTAGAGTGATAATGCATAAATATACCCCAAATTATTTGTATTTTCCTTATTCACAAATAGATATGGTGTTATTGTGTCACATTTCCCCTATAAGGGAACTAATCACAAGAAAAATAAACATAAATTTGTGGTTAGGTGTGCAAAGGTCACAATACAACTTATGTTACCTTAGTCACACCATTTTAGCCTAAATCTAAAGAGAAATGGGATGGTCATACACATATGTTCCTAAAATTTTCACATTACTCTAGTCACAAGTGGATATGGTGTTTTTGTATTGCTTTTGGCCTATAAGCGACTTAATCACAAGCAAAATCAACATAAAAGAGTGGTTAGGTGTGTTCAAGTCACTAATGCAACCTATGTTGCCCTATTAAAACCCCTTTGACATGAATTTGAATTTAATTAGGGTGACCATGCACAAATGTGCCCAAAATTAACCCATTTACCCTAGTCACAAATGAATATAGTCTTTTGTGTCACTTTTGGCCTAAAATTGACATAATTGCAAGTAAAATCAACATAAATATGTTAGTAAAAAATTAATTTTGACACACCTAGAATTTCTAGAAATGTTAGAAAGCAATTTAAAATCCCCAAAACCTAAAAAACAACTATGTTTTCCCAAAATGCATATGAGTTGCAAAAGCTACACCCTAAAAATCATAGGTTCAATACTGAAATCCTAAAAATGATTAAGTATTGACCAAGTTATATTTTGAAAAACTATCTTCTAAATCGTAACTCATGGAGTTGTGAGACCAATTCCAAAAGATGTAGAGTAGCCCTAATTTATTATATTTACTAAAATAAATTTAAATTATATATTCAACATTTATTTTATAAATACACAACCTTCCTTTTAATTGTTCAACTTTCCTTGCTTCAAAGACTTGTAAATTATAAAATAACATAAGTGCATGTGTGTTATAGTGTGTACATGCTATTATGCATATGCATTGTAAGTTTAGAAATATGAACCTAAGACTTGGACCTACACACGTGACCATATCTATGTTTTAGACTAAAAATAAAAAATCAACTTCATACATGAAAAACACTATTAATTATATAGATATATTTCATGAAACTATGACTACAATGTCAAGCACACTCTCCTCTTTTGAATTTTTTTTTTTTGATTTTTTGATTATTTTAATATTTCCATATATATTTATTTCTAAGTATGTATTTTTATGCCACTATATGTTGTAACTATACATTTCTATATTTTTTTATCTATCTTACATTTCATTCATCTAAATTATAAAAATATTATAAGGTTTTAAACTAGGCCTTATTTTATACACATTTAAAAAACTATTTTTTTAGGTAGTTAGGGGGATGCATGAACATGTATCTATTTTTTATCATTTTTAAGGCCTATTTAATTATAAATTTAATAAAAAATATTACAAAATTGAAAAAATATATAGGTTTAAAACTAGATGGTCTTATCTAACTTTCCACCAAAGGGTTTTAAAAAATACTAAACAACGCTAAAAAAATGTGGCAATGCATAACCAACTACCTACTATGTTTTTATATAAAATAGGATTTTCTCTTCGAATTTCAATTGTTTGACCTACTTATACTTGACCATTTTTTCAAATAGTATTTTTAAAACTACACTCGATATTATACAATAATTATTCTTATAACATATCCAAATTTTGAGTATAGGTATTTCAAATAATCTATACAAGTTGAGGTTCCTTATTTTGTAGGAAAACAAATTCCACTTAAGACACTATTTTTTCCCCTAAATTCCATGAATTTACACTTTAATGTGAACAATTTTTATTTTTTTTAATCTAAATAAGCTTTCAAAGCTTTATGCAAGAATTTGTGTTAGTCCTTTGCATAAGCATAATAGTGTGGAGATTTGTGGTACATTTTCATCAATATGTGATATCTCTGAAATAACAGAGGATTTATTTAGAATTTAGTTCTTCACCACAAAAATAGTTGAGTTGATGAGGTTTCTTTTAGGATATGTATCTTGATTGTGTAATCCATGTGTTGAATTGTAAGTTATTTAGAGTGCATGGGGTAAATTATATTATTATCATTGAGTAGACACAAAGATAATGGCAGAAGCATTTTTCAATGCAATTTTTGGTTATAAAATCTTAAGACTTAGTTCAAATTTATTTATGCACACTTTTTTTATGTGCATATATATTTTTGATGTGTTATGGAAGGATTTGTTGCTAATTTTTTGGAATTTAATCCTAAAAGTCATGGAAGTTGATAGGGATTCATTTAATATTTTTGTGATGTAGTAAGTTGTGATGCATTAAAATATAATGTGTTACTATACCTTATAATTATAAGAGACATTTAATATTTTCAACAAACCGAGGTGTATTAATGTTTTTAGTGGTGTAAAATCACTTAATGTCATTGAGTAGGTCTTTCATCTTTACAAGCATGCCCCTACAATTGTGCTAAGGGACATAAGTTTGGGGTGGTTATAGATGTGTAAGATTATATCTTGGATCTTTATTTTTATATATCTAAAATTGAAAATATTATGATGTAGCAAGCATAGATTTATGGATCTAATGTTGTAAATCATCTTGTTGTGGGATTGTGGTGTCATTGTTGTCATTGTGCATATTATAATTTCCAGTTGTTGAAATCTAATAGATATTTGAATTTATATTGTTTCATTTTATTAAAAAAATTTAAGTAATATAAGGGTTTCGTGGCCCAAGGATACTCTTAATTTAGACCTCTAATTATGATTACATCATATGGTATGAAATTAAGGTTTTATTCTTTGTTAATTATTGTTTATTTCCACATTTGTGAGTATGGATAGAAAGTAGATGTAGACATATTCTAGTGAGATTGTTGGGGAGAATGTGTAAGGGAATTTTTTATCTAATATCTTCATTTGGTATAAGGATCTATATTTCTAAGGAAATGGCACATAGGAGAGGCTTAGGTGAAAGTAAGGCTCAAGTGGTTAGAGCACCGAGACTACCAAATCTAGCGAGATTGATGAGAAAAATGCAACCCAAAATTGAGGATATGGAAACCATACATCATTGAGGTCTTAAAGTGGTAGATGATGAAAGTGATACTGAATTCAAAGAATAAGCACCTAAGCATCAAGTTGTCTAAGGCCAAAATTTTCATGGTGCTAGTTTTATTATTCCTTGTTACTATTATACACGTCATATTATGACATGATCCTAATGTTATGGATACATGATATGTTTATTATTTCATTAATATTTAGACAATGAATATTATGTTTTAAATGATATTGATTGCATATTTGATTAAATTTCAATTATTAGTTGTGGATGATTTCATTTGATTTTGGATATGCATACTAAATTATTATATTAGTTAAGATAATATTAATTTAGGATTACTAATATATAATGTTAGCATGTAGTGATTAGCTCATGTGTCTATCACCTCATGTGAATATTAGAAATTTTGTGATTTAAATTTTCTATGTATGCAATTTTGTATTATTAGTATTCACCTGATATGATTACATTCAGTAGCTTCAGCTAGTTAGGGTAGTGAAATTTGATGTGTGAAATTATGTATAAGAGAAAAAGGAGTCCAAGTGAGAGAACTAAAACTATGTTAGGCATAAGTACACCATTGGTTTTAAGTTGAGTAGAGACTCTTTACCCCCTTATAAATATAGGCCTTATGTTATTGTCTAATATAGTTTTTATTTTGAACATATTTTCCCCTCCTAGCACTATTCACACCCTTTAACACTATTATTACTCTCTTTACCCAGACCTTAGATATTTATTGAAATGTCTAGAAGGTCATAAGGTTGAAAATAGATCCAACCTATTTTCACCACCTAAAAAACTCGAATGGAAACTTGAAACATTGTTTTCAAGTGGATGTAAAGTGTTTTAGATGTGATTGTGTATGCATTTAAGACCCTCATGACCAAGGGATGGATGGGAATTTTTTGGAGTGTTGTTAAAATAAAAAGATAGCCTATATACCCATTTATGTAATGGGGAAGTGTGATAATTAACAGGTATGTGTAAGTATTACTTTCCGACATGGATGTGTAGGGAGAGGTAATGAAAAAGAAGACTTTTGGATAGGGGCCAAGGAATGGAAAGGAACAAGTGTCACTTTCCTAATCATAATCAAGTTAGAGTTTTTTGGATATAAGACCATGGAGCTCCTTCCTAGAAATAACCTTTTGCTCATTTTGAATTTGAGAGTAGAGGAGAGCTAGATAAAGAAGAGGATCTTAGATAAGGAGGAGGAAAGCTAGTTTCCAATACTTGTAGGAGGTCTCATTGTATATATCCAATAGGTGGAGCCATGGTAGGCTTCATTTCTACCTATTTTCTTTCAAATTTAGGGTTTTAAATAATTATCTTTCTTCCTTATATCATTTTTAGTTTTCAATAATTTTAAGTCCATTTGGCTTACCCTTTTTCTTTGTTGATTTTCATGGATTGTGCCTATGGACACCATGTGGATTTTATTTCACATTTGGGTGAGGATATGTAAAGGTCATCCTTTATTTTTTTGTTTTTTTTACAAACCTCTTTGAGATTTTAAATGGTAAATTTATGTTGCCTAAATGGGCTTAAAACGTTTTTGTAGTTTGTGCATCTATTATTAAGATTTGAGCAAAGGAACAAAGTTTCAAGTCCTCCTACAAATATCCTAGGCATGGGGCTTGGGGAAAAAAACCATTGTGTTTCCAAGGTCCTCCCATGGAAAGGGATAAGTGTTTATCCAAAGGAATGAGTCTAAGGTCCTCCTTCTCCCATCCCCTTAGTGTGGAGATTAGAAAGTCTCATCCACAATGGATGAATGAGAAGACTTGGTATGTTTTGTTTATTATTGGATTATATGTGTGTGTGTATCACTTATATTATGAATTTTTTTCATTTATATATTTTGGATGAACTTGGAAGCTTAATGTGACAAGTTAGTTTAATATAAACACCTAGTTATTCCTAATTGAGTGTTTTGTCTTGATTTTACCCACCTACTTGAGTGCCTATATAATTTGCATTTAAACCTTTAGTGTCACATATGTTAAAGTATGGGATTCCTAATCATGGGGGTGCCTAGGTAATTTTCATAATTATGGCAATAGGATGGAAGGTGAGCCCCTCTTTAACTTGGCCTCGTGGTATACTTTGAGATTAAGTGGAGTCTTCTTCTACTTTATATGGGCTTGCTATGTTAATGAAGAGAAAAAAATAGCTTGGTTATAATTTATGTCATTTATTATAATATTATTTTTTATTCATGTGAATAAAATTAAATAATTATGATGTAATGAGTAGAAGTTTTAATGCTTTCATTATCATTAAGTGACGGTTGATAAAACAAAAAAATGGAATGTAATGATCATTTTTAGGGTTGAAAATAATTGTAAATATTATATGGATAATTTAAATTTTTGTATTTTTAAATTTTATCAAAAAAAAAATGATGATCTCTTTCCAAAATTTCATATTATATTGAATTCATTAAGCCAAGAAGGGCTAGAAGCACATACGTAATTTTTATGTAATCTAAAGTACCCCAAGTTATTATAATTTTTATTTTACTATAAAATATACGTAATTAGGATCCTAAATAATTTTAGGTTTTGATTTTAAGACATGATTAATTATCTATGAATTTTCAAAGTCAAGTTTCTAAGAATGCATAGTTCCTTTAGTAAATTACTCAATCTTTGTGAAATTTGTGTGCACATAAAATGAGGTAAATTTGGGTTGAAATAATTTTATAATGAAATGGAAAAAAATGGGACCCAATGCCACTTGTTTCATAATATTTTGGGTCAATGTTTTTCCCTTTGTAATTATTGAAATGTTGTTTGTAGGGTAATTTAGCTACACATGCCCTTTAGAAGGGCATTGTACTTTTGTGTAGGTAAAACAAGAATGTGGACTATAGGTTACCCATGTGACCACATGTAAAAGGATAAATTACATAAGGTCTAGTTCCTATTTGGTTGGTTAGCATTTAAGGTCTTAGGTGGTTTTGGGGAAACCTATGTGGTTAAGCCATGCAGTGACCCCACTACATATGTATAGGTAAAAGGGATGGTCAACATGAGTTGACCACCACTTGTATTTGACTGCCACTTTTTATATTAAAATAAAAATTAATTATTTATTAAATATCATATTTTTTAACTTTAAATATTTTCCTAAGTCTGTGATTTTAAATAAATTTAAACCAGAACCAATTCACCTTACCTTGACCTATTTTATGTAGCAGTTTGCAGCCATCTAGAGACCTAGAGATAGGGTGACCCCAAAGGGACCCCACCTCATTTTTTTTTTCCTTTTCTACATTAAATTTATCTAAAGACCTAAGACTCCATGGTTTTTTAATTATGGCCCTTTTTTCCAAGGGAGGCCCCTTTTGACTTGTTTGATGGTTGTGTATTCCTAGAAGCCCTAGTATGGGTTGACCCAAAAATGGACCCTAATTTATTTTATTCCCTCTACCAAATAAACTAAAACCCAAAGCATAAAATTAATAATATAAATTTTTTCCTTATTTAACCTTGTTAACAGCCATTATTGGTGGTTGTTATAGGAGCTTGAAACTAGCTAGAGACTTTCTATGAAGATGGGTACCTACAAGATCAAACCAAACATACATGTATTGAATAAAATTTTCAAACTAAATAAAATGGGAAAAATACAAAAATCTTTGAGACTTTGTTAATGGAAATTATTCAAGGTTGAGGAAGGAGAGGAGGGATGACTATGGGTAAGTCATCTTCCAAAATCTCCTTCCTCCTTTTCTAAAATTTGAGTTTAAAGCATAATGGTTGATTTTAAGCCTTTATTGACTTCCATAAGGTTTTCTATAGTATCCTCACCTTAACCAAATTTGACGGTCAAGGTTAAAAGGATCTAATGGCTGAGATAGAGTGCTTCATCCTCAGGGAGATAAGCAAGGACACTTTGACCCTTGTTAAGGTCATATGAATAATATATGTCCTCCTTTCAAAAGAAAATTCTCTAGATTTAAGTCAAGTTGAAATTAGAATAAATTACAAATTCAAGGGTGAACCAAGCCCTGAAAATGGTTAAAATATCTCAAAATTATCCTTTAACCTTGTTGAGAGTTAGGATGAATTGTTCGAGCCAGTGGTTACTCAAACCAACCTTATGTTACTCAAGCATCCATTGTATACCTTGGGGTTGTGGTGTCACTATATTTATTAGAGTGGCATAGGTTTTTTTGAGATCTAGTTGGATGATTCGAGCAAGTAGGAATTGCACACTTATGTAGAAATAATGCATCCACTTGTACATTATCATCTATGTCATGTAGACATGTGAGTTTGCTTTTATAATTTATGAATCTCATGACATGAATACTAATATCCAATGGGAAATGAGGTTGTGTATAACATGAGTTACACATTATTAAAAAAATAAATTACTTATTTTTGTGTGGTTTTAGTCATGAAAAAAATTTAGGCATGGCAGGTTATGAGACAAGGGTTTGACGAACCTGAACATCAATGCTTGTGATTTGTTGTGATAATTAAAAGTAAACCAAATTTGGACCTAAAATTTATTATGTACATTTGATTCCTAAGGTGTTCATTTATGATATCACTAAGTTAGAGGAATATTGAGTATGAAAGTATGGAAGATCCCAAGTGGGTTAAGTTCGTCGATGTAATATTGAAAATTCATGTATCCTTATGTTGGGAGTATGTTCAAACCAAGAGAGGGCAAAAATAAAAATATAAAAATAAGACTTGGAATATATTTTACATGAAGCTAAAGTGTAAATTTATTAATGTTTATTATAATATGAGTTTATTTAATATGCTTCATAGATTTCAATAGAGAGAGATGAGTGTGAAACATTACACTAAGAAGTATTATAGACTTACCATTAGAGTGGTTCATATTTAAATTTAAGTTGATAAGATCTAAAGGTAGGTGAATGGATTTCACCTGTAAATTCAATATGAGTTTGGTATGATCATATTCTAGTCTATTAAGAAATCCAATTCAATGTAAACTGAAGGCAAAAGAAATGTTATCTCACAAACATCAAGGAGTGATGCTAGGGAAAGGAAGATTCACATGTTTAAACATAAATTTAGTTAGGGGTACTTGAAAATAATAATTTTTTAAACATACTAAATCACATTAGTTATTCTCAAATACAATACTCTTACTTGCCATTCCTCTAAGACATTTATCTATATGTAGGTTTGACCCTTTGTTTTCTATCACTATTACACATAACTTTCAAAGTCAAATGTTCAAGATATCTAAAATCACTTTTAGAGTGTATCCAATAGATTAAAATTATCCTTGATCAATTTTTAAAAGTACACACTAATAAGATAGAGGCACATTGTGCTCCTGTCCACTTGTATCAACCTCATCCAATGCCAAATAATGGCTAGTTTCTAAATTTTAAATCAATATTTTGGGTTTTTTTGCATGTTTCACATGGTCATCTAAATTAAATTTTCAAAAGATTTACCTATAAATACATGTCAAAATTCACTCATTATCCCACTTTTCATTCACTTTCTTCAAGCATACATACTTCTACATTTAATAAAATCTACCTTATTCTATTCAAATTTTAGATCACTCACAAAGACATTTTATAACTATCAATTTCAAGCATCAAAGATATTTTATAGATGCATACCTATAGTAAAATCATAAAAATTACACATTCACTCTAGGTGGGATAACTACATGGGCTTGATTTCCCTCATTTGATTATTGGATATGTATATATCGGTCAATCATCAAGGGGTGATTAAGGTCAACCTAGTGCATAACGTGCCCCTCTTTTTATTTAAAGTTTTCAAGTTATCAAAGTGCCCTGAGGGTTTCAAATACAATATAAGATACCATGTGGAAAAACCCTATTTTTTATATATCATATCACTTAGCATGTACAGGTGTAAGAGGCATACTGATTAGTTTTTATGCATAGTCAACCAGGATAAGATTGTAGTCAACAAACTAGAGCACACTTACTTATGTCTACTTACAGTGGTCATGTCCATAGATATATTTTTCCTTTGCCTCTAATTTTTCATTTTCATACTTCTGATTTTTCTCTCTTTTCATGTCTACCACTTGTCAAATTAAAATGATACAAGTCTGCAATCAACAGACTCAAACATATTACACTACATTCAACTTACAATGGACTTGTCCATACTATATTTCCATTCATGATTCTGATCCTGAGCCTATGTAGTCACCTCTTCTTCTCATTTTCACTATCATATAGTTAAAACACTCAACATATATCCATTTTTAATCAAATTATATCTCTTATTAGTATTTTATAAAAATAGTAACTTTCTATATTTAGTACTTGTCAAAATTAGAATACTTAATTATTATACATATTTAGCATTATGATATTATCTAGTTTTACACCTATTAGAACACATCACAATTTATTTGTTTTATCAAAAATAGGGTAAAACATATTGGTGAACCTGCACCTTTATTTTTGATCCTTCACTTTATGATTTCATTATTCAATTTTGACTTTCTTTTTTCTTTGTTTTCCTAGAAATTATGTTTCAACAATTTTAAAGAGTTATCATTTTGGAAAAATTAATAATTTATTTTACTTGAGATATGGTTTAATGAGTACTTCCCTAATATTCAATCATTATACATCACTATTCATGTATTTTAGTTTCCACATACCTCACGGTGTATCTTAAATGCCTAAGGTTTTGTTTTAAGCCATAATAAGCCTTCAATTATTTGTTTTTGTAGTGTACATATAATTAGTTAGCCTCAAAAAGTTACTATCAACATACCCTAGAGATAGGATAGTGTAGCTACAAGAATAGTGTAATCCTTTATAGTTAGTATCTTCACATCCATGTTTAATATTTATGACTAGGATTAGTATATCTGAGAGCCTATAAAGTAAACACACCCTTAACTAGTTCCACCCTTACTCCTTATTACAAATTCTAAAATTTACATTTTTAATTTTTTGTTGCAACCATTTTATTTTATTTTATTTTTCACTTTTGCATGCCACTTGATAATATTCCTTACTCTATTCCTCTAAGGCTTAGTGCTAGATTAAGTGGAACTCATATAGAACATATGCAAATTCCTTTGATTTCATCTAAAATGGATAATATAGACATTTTTTATCAATATGTTGATGAAACTCTCTAAAATTATGTCCACGTTGAAGATGATATTAGTGATAAACATGATGACTAAGATAATGAAATTATTCATGATAATCAATATAATCCTAAAAATCGAATATAATTTATCACAAAGAACTCAATGGAGTAGATTCCAAATAAATCCAAGGACATTGAAAATGTCGTTAATGAGTAAATATTTTTTTATAATTACTTATAACATCCACAACCTTGCATCATGAAAATATATCATTACCTCAAATGCAAAAACAAGATGTACCTTTCAAAGTTTTTAATCCTCCAATTTTAGGTGTTTCAGCTTCCATTATCTTTTTCATTCCTATATCAACACCTATAGTTACATATGTGCCAACAACCCTTAGTGTGGGGGTATACCTTGGTTTATAGTAGATTAACATTCCTATTTCTATAAGGTAATCACATACACCTCCCTTTGTTACCACATAAGATCCACTTCCAACCTCATCTAATGCATCTCTCTTGAGAAAATTATTCTAGTCTTACATGTTAAAATATTATAATTAGAGCAATGTGTTTCTAAAGATACTCAATGGATTCTTCTGATCTACTTCATAATCCTTTAGCACTTGAAATAAACTCTAACCCACTACTATCTAGTTTTTTAACTCCTAAGCTACCAGTCTATGATGGTAAAGGTGATCTATAAAAACATCTACATTCATTACATGCATCATACTTGGGTTATGCTTATAATAAAAAATAAATCACTAAGACCTTTCCCATAAGTCTCAAAAAATATGTTCTATGATTATTATTTTTAGAGGTATAATCACTGAGAGGGGAGGTTGAATCAGTGATGCAAGATAATCCAATGTAATTTCCAACTCTTAAACATTCAACACATGCAATCATGGTGCATACGAATTAACCATTGAAATGAACATGGAAGATATATAAATATCAAGCACATAACACATGATGTATGTGGGAAACCCTCTTGGGGGATAAAACCCATTAAACCCTACAAGATGGACTACAGTCTTATAAAAAAATTCAATATATAGACCAACACCAACTGATCAAGGAACACCCATCCCTTAGTTTAGTGAGATACCCATCCCAAAAGGAGGAATTAACCCCCTAAAAAATGAATCACCAACTCAACTAAGTTGATCTGATCTCCACCTCTGATCTAATGTCTTCTACACTTGATTATTAACTTCTCTTACTTTCTCTCTTTCCCTTTTACACTCTCACAAACTTACACACACAAGCAATGCATCCAAAACATTATTTGGATCACTCTTCACTTCTTAGGACATACAAAATGAGAAAACCTATAAAAACTCTATCACAACATCAAAAAAATTACCTATAGGCCATTAACACAATCCATAACCTTCTCTAATATTTAATCCATCCACTAAGCACACTCACACAATCAATATATCTATTCTAGGATCATTAGGTCCAATGACCTATGTTTTTACCTTAAATGCATTAATAAATCAAGAATGACTAATCCTCTTCACTCTATGATGGTCCTAACTATCCTATACCTTCTCTTTCAAAGGTACTCTCTTTCACTTGAATCCATTTGCACAACTGCTCAACTCTAGTTGTACCAAGTCTAGAAACCATCACCTTTGCTTTCAGTCTTTATAGAGTCTTCATGAATATTATCTTCTTATTTATCCATAAGACTTGACATTACCCATAATAATTCTATAATTCAAATACATATCTCAAATCCATTCTTATAGGTTGGCCATTACCTCATTAGCCCAAACCACCATTATGTCTTGGTGAGACCTAAAACAATTAGGCCTTCATACTCACACATTACATGTGAGACTACTTGGACCACCTTTATCCTTTAAAAATGATTCAAACACATCAAACCTATCTCAAATATACCCTTTCTCACTCCCTCATGGGCCCATTCCACTTGTAACATCAACTCAACACTTGAACCTACCAATTACGTCTCTTTGCTCTTTAGGTTTTCATACACAGAAAATATAGTCTCAAACTTATAAAAAAAACACTCAAGTATTTCACATATCCATATGATTAGATCACACAAGTAAACCCCTCAATACCTCATCTACACCTGCATTTTATTTATACACATCAACACAAACTCTAACAACTTAAATCAACTCTCTTAAAGTGACCACTCAGACTAGTCACACACAGTCAAGCTATTTTAACTCTTCATATCTGATCAGGGGCATATCATGACCTATAATAATTTTTTTCAAGCCTTAGATACTTATATAACATCTCTAAAATCATTTTCTTCCTTAACACTAATTACAACACCTTCAACTTACTTCTACAAAATGGTGACTCAAATTGTCAGTGTATTCAATAAATAGAGTTAACTTCCAAGCCTTTATTCACACTGACTATGGATTGTTCAAGCATACAAAATCCACACAGATGGTCCTCATGGAGTCTATAACATTATAAAATATATATTTTATCTTTAAACATCAATAATAACTCAATTATCCTTTTTGGGTCACTTGTAAAACATGGTCAAACACACAATCAACTTTAGAGCTTAATATTTTTTACTATAGATACATTAAAAACTTATAACCAATGTCTCTAGATGCATCTTAGAGTCCTTTGCATCTTTTCTTTTTACTACATCAATAAATTCATCTTGTATCAAATGATATATCTCAAAAATTGCAAATACTTTTTTCCTTGTTAATTTGAAGATTCAAATTCCAACAGTCACTGTGTTAATGTTAAACATTAAAAATTTTGACTTCATCTCATGATCCTTGACAAATTTGAACAAATGTGCTTCTTCAATGTCCTCAGAAGTAACCTAATCTTTATCTTAAAATTTTCACCATTTATCTAAGATCTGCACTTTCACGATCATGCCATTTGCAATCTTTACATGCCTTCTACGCACCCTATACCATTTAGTTATCATGCTTGTACCACTTGGTAGCTTCAAATGCAATGTTGACTTATTGACTTAACATGTGCCATTGGATCATAACTGAATGATCATGTTCTCACTAATGATCTCTTTTTGATAGGTTTCACACTTCATATAGATCTTCATAATACAATTAAATGCTCACTGTTAGATCAATCTAGACTATTTGACATTGGACTTTGATGTAGTTAAACTTAACGGTCTCTGGTTTATCGTAGTCTACAAGAACAAATTTAAATATTTATATCTTGAGATATAAAACACATCAAGACTCCAAATGTTAATGGTACCTTCTTGGCACTATAGACAACATCTCCATGAAAACCTTTGACCACTATTGATTTTTTGAGTACCTATAATAAATGTACAAACTTGATGGATCACTCATATCTTCATGATGTGAAGTGATGGCCTAGATTCTCTTAAGCTATAATATTCATGTTTCACATTCCAAAAGATAAATTGACACACTATAACTTCACTAAGACATATATGGATGCCTCACAATTTCTTCTTTGTCCTTATAGACCTGTACATGTGCCATATACTCTCCAAGCTATCAATATGGTCACTCAACCTTATTTGTCAAGATAACTAATTAAACCTAGACCTTCATATGATTAATCTGATGAATTCCTTTCAATTCCAAAATCACTTAAAGAACTCATAACACACCATATTGTCTTTCCAACATGTCCATATCATCAATATCATCCATTAATTGCCTTACTAAATTAAACACTAAAGAACCATGTAGGAACACTAAATCTCATTGAAGCACACTTTGTCATTATCATCCTAGCACACATGAAACCTCATTAACATCCTTGTCTACCTTAGAGACATCATTTAAAAACCTCCAACAATATCCCCCTTTTTCATTTATGTCAAACACTAATGCAAAGCTTATGCACAAACTTTGTCTCTCTCTTCAAGTACTTTCTCCCCCTTTAACACAATAATAAAGTGGGCTCATCTTCTGATCTTATGGACATAAAAATACTTAAAAGATAAATAATATGAAAGGACCACCTATGAAAGATGATGTAGACTCCCCCTAACATTATGCATACCTCTTCTTACCTTGAGCTTCTCAAACATGCTCTATGACTACACTCTTCTTTGATCATACATAGCTTCTATGAAGACAAAACATACATGAACATCAGAAAATACATGAACATAACTTAAAAAACATTAATATGGACTCCT
The DNA here is from genome assembly GCA_037957365.1 of Torreya grandis. Classification (NCBI taxonomy): domain Eukaryota; kingdom Viridiplantae; phylum Streptophyta; class Pinopsida; order Cupressales; family Taxaceae; genus Torreya; species Torreya grandis. Next base: position 2,883,720 of record JARHVA010000986.1, on the reverse strand, counting down.
CCTAAGTCATTTGAGCTTAGGCACCAATCGATCACCTTTGTATTTTGGAGAAAATTACCAAAAAGTCCATTCTTCATACTAGCCTTGCTTAGAGGCCTTGGAACCCTACCTGGACCTTGCAGAGCCCATAAATTTATATGTATGAACTTTCATGGATTGAAAATTCATATCTAGAGCATTTTCATATTCCCCCCAATGCATGCCAAAAAATCAACACTCAACTCTTCCTCTATAACATACTTCCTTCACAAACCTACTAGCTAATTAGCCCTCCATTTGCATAAATCATCCTCCATGAACCAACCATGCACTTCCAAAACAATTTAAAAGACTTTTTGAGCACCCATTTGTCCATTCAAATTAATTAAGTAGCCTCAGATCTCAAATCATTAGGTAAACCATTTTATAACAAAAGCAAAAATACTAAGTTTACAAGAGAAACTTGGTCAACATACCACCTTCTAGTCAACACCATCACTTAAAACTTATTACACACATGTAGGTCACCAATTCACACTTATATACCAAATTTTGAGCTTAGACACTATTGGGAATCCATACTTCCTATACCATGGTTTTTGACCTGCATACCCTTAAGCACAAATTGGGAAATCCAAGAGCAAACAAAATTCTCTAATTACACATGAAAGACCTTAAAGGCTTTAAACCACCTGAATCATATATTAATAAATACATCACACCTTTCTATTCCACTAAGACATGTTGATAACATTAAATTCTTTAAATGACACCTAGAAATCTCCATACCTAGTCTGTAAACCTTGCATATATAATAGTCAACATGACAAAACACCATAAATTGATCATGATAACATTACAACATCATCAAGCCACCTCATCTAATTTGACAAACCAAACTCAATTGATCTCAACTCACTTTGTCTTCTAGGACCCAACAATCATCAAATTTGCAAGATTGACATTCACTAAGTAGTGAGTACTAACAAAAATTGTCAAACTCAATCAATGACCATAACTAACTATTTTGACCAAATAAATACATGAAATATCATGGGTTAAACCTATTCTAATCTTATTTACACTCCATAACAATCTAGTCTTCGGTCTTTCTATGCAATATCTTGACAACTCATCATCCTTGATTTTACACCATTAGTTGAGTTACTCCACTTGAGCTGATGAAGTAAACCAAACAACACAAGCTTATTGAATTGAATCATATCATAAATTCTCCCCCTTAGATCATGACCACATATACAACCAATATCTTCTCCTTGACATATCTTACTGACAAGAAATGTGTCAAAACATCATTCCACACTCAAGACACCTGAGTTAGCTCTCCCTAAATCCATACCAATCATTGAACTTCTAGGGCCCACAAGTCCTCTCTCAAGAGTCACCATACTACTGATAAAAAAAATAATAACAAACATAATGTAGATTTCCTCACCAAAAACCAAGTTCCCAAGTACTTTCAAGGCACTACATTAGATCAAGCTACCTCAAGAGACCAACTATGGATGAAATCTTATTACATCCATACCAATCTTCTATTGCAACTCATCTTCATGGATTCCTTATCATGCAACACTAGATAAGACCCAACAAACATCTACCATGCTTTCTCTTTCTGTAAAGTGTCTCTTTGAATCCTAAAGAGAGACACCCCTTTGACATAGTGAAACGAAAAGTCCTAAAACTCAGGAGACTCCCATATCTCCATACTCTCATTTGAATTGTAATCTTGCTTCATCAATAATTTAAATTTGAATGTATCCTTGACTTCATTCTTTGCTTTATACTTGTCAACAAATCCAAATAATAAAAACTCTTGACTTTCCTTCATGCCTATCATGGCAAACAAACCATATTTAGTCTCAGCCTAATCTCTCCTAATAGGCTTAGGTTTACACAACCATTTTTGACCTCTTCCTTGCACACTAGGGGATCCATACACCTTATTTTTATTTGAGAAATTATTCAACCTATTCTTGAAACACCTAGCAATGTGACCAACTCTATGACATCTGAAATAAAAAATATCATTCAATCATTTTGCTTTATGGTGATTATGATTTTTCTTTGACTGATTTCTTCTCCTCTTGCATTCTCTAGCAATGTGGCCAAACTGATTACATGCATAACAATGACCCTAGGATGAATATCTCATTGCATGTATGTGTCTATCTTGTCTTCTTTCATGCACTCGAGGAACCTGATTAAACTTATCTTGACTTGATGGTCTTTGCTTGCAAAACCTAGCAATGTGACAAACTTTTTGATAACTGTAGTAAACAATGTCTTCCATACCTTTTATTTAAATATGGTAGTGATCTCCCTTTGACTGATTACTTATTCTTACATATTCCTTTTCCTTATGACCAAAAAAATGACAAAAAAAACAATGGCCCATAAAATATTTTGCATACCTTGAAGCTCTTCTCTTTAACACATCTTGCTCATAAGAAACATGTCAAAACATCATACCACACTCAAGACACCTGAGTTAGCTCTCCCTAAATCCATAACAATCTCTAAAATTATAGGGCCCACAATTCCTCTCTCAAGAGTCACCATACTACTGAACAGAACAATAATAACAAACACAATACAGATTGACTCACCAGAAACTAAGTTCCCAAGTACTTTCAAGGAACTATACTAGTCAATAAACCTCAAGAGACCAACTATGGATGAAATCTAATTACATCCATACCTTTCTTCTAATACAACTCATCTTCATGGATTCCTTGTCATGAAACACCAACTAAGACCCAACAAGCATTCACCATGCTTCGTCTTTCTATAAAGTGTCTCTTTGAATCCTAAAGAGAGACACCCCTTTGACATAGTGAGACTAAAAGTCCCAAAACTTAGAAGACTCCTATATCTCCATACTCTCATTTGAATTGCAGTATTGCTTCATCACCAAATTGACTTTGAATGGATACTTGACTTTATTATTTACTTTAGACTTGTCAAAAAATGTAGACAATAGAAACTCTTGACTTTCCTTCATGTTTATCATGGCAAACAAACCATCTTTGGTCTCAGTCTAATCTCTCCTATTAGGCTTAGGTTTCTATAGACATTTGTGACCTCTTCCTTTCACACTAAGGGCTCCATACAAATTATTTTTCTTTGAGAACTCATTTAACCTATTCTTGAAACACCTAGCAATATCACCAGCTCTATGATATCTAAAATAAATAATATCATTCATACATGTTACTTGATGATGATTGTGATTTTTCTTTAACTGATTTATTCTCCTCTTGCATTCTCTAGTAATGTGGCCAAACTAATTTCATGCATGAAAATGACCCTAAGATGAATATCTCATTACATTGATGTGTCTAGATTGTCTTCTTTATTGCATTCTAAGAACCTGATTGAACTTAACTTGACTTGATGGTCTTTGGTTGCATAACCAAAAAATATGTCCAACATTTTGATAACTATAGTAAACAATGTATTAGATACCTTTTGTTTTAATATGGTAGTGATCTCCATTTGACTAATTTCTTCTTATTACATAATCCTTTTCCCTATGACTAATAAGATGACAAAAAAATAATGTCCCATAAAAGATTTTGTATACCTTGAAGTATTTGGTTATCTGATTAGTTTCTTCATTTTTCTTTTGACTTGATCTAACTTGTTGTCTTTCATGTTAACAACCACTTTGTCTTCTTCTAATTTCCTTTGATCTTCTTCAAGCTTGCCTATCTTGATTATGACCTTTTCATGCTCATCCTTTATGGAAACAATATTATCATTCAATTGAACATATTCATATACTTTAGCCCTCATGATTGAACTTAATGCCTCTAATTGAACTCTGAGACCTTTTATGCTCTCCATATTCTTCTTAGCCCTTTTGGACATGTCATCTTTCAATCTACATGCTTGTTCTTCCATATAATTGATCAGTTCTTTATTCTCTTTTTCCTCCTTAGCCCTTTTGGCTAACAAACTTTTCTCGAGAGATTTGACTTGTGATTCAAGACCTTTGATCATATTCCTCATTTTATGATACCTCTTCTTTTGATCCTTCAGTTCACCAAGTGAACTCATGATTTTAGCATCTAGATCAACTTCTTCTTCCTTGTTATCATAACAAACTTCTTCATCAAACATAATGATCTTTTCATCCATATTGTACCTTGGATCACCTTCAAGTGGTTAAAATTGCATAGAAGGTCCTACTCTAATACCAATTGTTAGAGGTGCAATCATTGATAGGGGTGAATTAGTTATACAAGATAATCCAATTCAATTCCTAACTCTTAAACATTCAGCACATACAATCATGATGCATATAAATTAACCTTTGTAATGAACAAAGAAGATATATAAATATCAAGCACATAACACATGATATATGTGGGAAACCCTCTTGGGGGGATAAAACCCACTAAACCCTAAAATATGGACTATATTCCTATAAAATAAAATCCAACATTTAGACTAGCACCAACTGATCAAGGACCCTTAGTTTAGTGAGACACCCATTCCATAAGGAAGAACTAACCCCCTAAGTAACTAAGAACCAACCTATCTACCTTGATATAATCTCCACCTCTAATCTGATGTATTTTACACCTAATGATGGACTTATCTTACTTTTTCTCTTTCCCTTTTATACTATCACAAACTTGCATACACAAGCAATGCATCCAAAACATCCTTTTGGATCACTCTTCACTTCTTAGCACATACACAATCAAAAAAATTGAAACAACTCTATCAAAACATTAGAAACATGACCTATAGGTCATGCACATAATCTTTAACCTACTTTGATCTTCAATCCATCCACTAATCACACTCACTCAACTAGCCTCTTGGGCTTACTCCTCAATCTGCCTCTTATAGGCTCATTAGGTCTAATGACCTATGTATTTACCTTTGACACCTTGATCAGACAAGCATGAATAATCCTCTTCACTGTCTAATGGTCCTTACTAATATGTACCTTCTCTTTAAAAGGTTCTCTAGTTGAATCTACTTGCACAACTACTCAACTCTACTTAAACCAAGTCTAGAAACCATTACCTTTGCTTTCACTCTTTATAGAGTCTTCATGACTATTATCATCTTAGTCAAACACAAGACTTAAATTTAAGACTTTTATCATACTAATATATATCTCAAATCCATTCTTATAGTTCAACCATTACCTAATTATCCCTAATCCACCATTAGGTCTTAGTGAGCCTAAAACAATTAGGCCTTCATACTCACACATTACATGTGAGACTACTTGGACCACCTTTATCCTTTATCAATGCTTAAAACACATAAAAACTATACATAATATACCCTTTATCACTCCCTCATTTGTCAATGGCACTTGGAACATCAACTCAACACTTGAACCTAACAATTAGGTCTCCTTTCTCTTTAGGTCTTCAAACACAAAAAATATAGTCTCAAAATTATGAAGCAAACACTCAAGTATATCACATAGACATATGATTATATCACATGGGTGAACCCTTTAGAACCTCATCTATACATCCATATTATTTATACACATAAACACAAGTTCTAAGAACTTAAATCAACTCTCTCAAAGTGACTACTCAGATTGGTCACACACAGTCAAAAATATAGTCAATCTATTTTGACTCCTCATATATGATTAGGGGCATATCATGACCTATAATAGTTTCTAATAACCCTTAGAGAATTATATAACATATCCAAAATCATTTTCTTCCTTAACACTAGTTATAACACCTTCAACTTACTTCTACAAGATGGTCACTCAAACTGTCAGTGTATTCAATAAACCTAGTCAACTTCCAAGCCTTTGTTCACCCTAAAGATAAATTGGTAAAACATAAAAAATACACACATATGGTCCTCATAGAGTCTATAACATTTTAAAATATATATTTCATCTTAAAACATCAAAATACTATTAAGAACAACTCAATTATTCTTCTTAGGTCACTTACAAAATATGGTCAAACACATAGTCAACTTTGGATCTTAATATATTTGACTATACAGACATTCAAAAATTATAACCAATGTCTCTAGATGAACCTTGGAATCCTTTACATCTTTTCTTTTTAATACATCAATAAATTCATCCTAGATAAAAATAAATAGGTCAAAAACTACAAATAGTTTTTCCCTTGTTAATTTAAAGATTCAAATTCCAATGATCACTGTGTTAATGTTAAACATCAGACACTTTGACTTCATCTCATGATTCCTAACAAATTTTTACAAACATGCTCCATATATATCCTCATAATTAACTTGGTCTTTATCTTGAAATGTTCATAATTGATCTTCGATCAATGCTTCTATGATCATGCCACTTGGCAGCTTTGTGTGTCTTTTGCACACCCTTTATCATTTAGTTAACATGCTTGCACCAATTAGAAGCTCCACATGCAATGTTAAATTATTAACTTAACATGCACCTTTTTATCATAACTACATAATCATGCACTCATTATTTATCTCTTTCTTATAGATTTCATGCTCACCATAGACCATCATATAATTAAATGCTCATTATTAGATCTATCTAGACTATTTGACCCTGGACTTAAACGTAGTTAAACTTGATGGTCTCTAGTCTATCATAGTCCACAAAATAAACTTTGAATATTTATATCTTGAGTTATAAAACACTTCAAGACTCCAAATATTTAGGGTAGCTTCTTGACAATATAGACAACATCTTCATGAAAACCCTTTACCACTATTGACTTTCTGAGTACCTATAATAAATACATAATTTTTATGGATCACTCATATCTTCATGATGTGCAGTGTTGGTCTAGCTTCTCTTAATCTATAATATTCTTTTTTCTCATTCCAAAATATCAAATGACATAGCTTAACTTCACCAAGACATCTATAGATGCCTCACAACTTTTTTGTCCTTAAAAACCTACACATGTGCCATATACTCTCCAAGCTATCAATCTGCTCACTCAACCTTATTTATCAAGATGAATACTTGAACCTATACCTTCATATGACTGCTTTGATGAATTTATTTCACTTCCATAAGCACTTCAAGCACTTATAACACCCCATAAGTTCTTTGTAACATATCCATATCATCCATTACTTACCTTACTAAGTCAAATTCTATATAACCGTGTAAGAACACTAAAGCTCATTGAATCACACTTTGTCATTGTCATCCTAGCACACATGACACCTCATCAACATACTTGGTCACCTTATGGACATCATTGACAAACCTCCAACAAATAAACTCAAAAACTAACAAAATAAATAAAATTACCAATAGGCCAAGATTCTGAACAATAGCCTATATTGATTCATATTGAATGACTTCCAATAATTACAAACCCAAATTATGCTTAAATAAGCTTCAACTCAAAATTTAGAGTTGACATGCAAAAATTCAAAAAATCTAGAATCTAAAAAAAAACATCTATTTTTAGTAGTTGTTATTTATAGTAAGTTTTGCATGCAAACATGTGCAGCTATAAAAATTTATCAAAATAAACTAAATACTAAAATTATCCTATAGGATGAAATTCAACTGAAGTTGACATCCGGTTCTAAAAATATACAATTTCTAAAAATAAAAAATTCTTAAAAAATATTAAACATTAATTTTGGACCCTCAAATGATCATGTTTGGCCTCCAAAAAATATCAAAATCAAATCTAAATAGATAAATAAAATTAGGGAAGAATAAAAAAAATTGATACGATCATTTTGGTGTGTAGAAGAGCTCAAACAAAGTTGCAGGTCAAAAGTTATGGCCTCTGAAAGGTTGGCCTATTTTTTCTGCATCATTCTCCTCTAGTTGAAAACAACTCAGCTCCTATGAGTTGACCTAATTATACTACTACCATTTTTCCTTATCAATCTTCTTCAGCTTCCATTTTATAATCCAAGTGTTTTCATATGCTTTCAATCCTTCCCACTGCACCAAATACCTATTATAATTCCCTTGTGCTCACTATCTTCATATCCAAAACCTACACTATTTTTTCCTTCTTTTTCTTTGGAACCTATTGTTACCAATTTACTACTTCATCTTCATAATCTTAACCATATTCCCCATGGAATTCATATAAATCTAAAACATTAAATACTAGAGATATATCAAAATTCTATGGTAAACTCACCTCATAAGCATTGTCATTGATTTTTTTCACAATTCTGCATGGTCCAATTTTCTTGTACTTCAACTTATTTTATGTGCCTTTTGGAAATATTTATTTCCTCAAGTAAACCATTACCAACTCTCCTTCTTCAAATAATTTATATCTTATTCTAAAATCTATTGTTGCTTTATATTTCTCATTACTTTCCTACAACTTTCTTATTACTCCTTGTAACTATTGCATATTCTCTATAAACGCTTTTGTATCATCACTAATTCGATCTGAAATTGGTAATTGTACCAAATCTAAAATATACATATAATTTCATCCATATACAATTTTAAAAGGTGACTTTCTTATTGATATATTCACTAAATTGTTATATGCTAACTCAGCTTGTGGTAAAACCAAGTCCCATTGCTTGGGCTTCTCTCCCACTATACATCTTAATAAATTTTCCAAGCTCCTATTCACAACTTCTATCTGTCTATCTATTTATGGGTCATATGCACTACTGAATTGTAACTTAGTACCCATCTTCTTCCACAAAGTCCTCCAAAAATGACTTAGAAATTTTGTGTCTTTATCTGAAGTAATAGTTTTTAGAACACCATGCAATCTCACAATATCCATAAAAAAAAAATTGAAACTCTAGTGGTATCATTGGTTTTCTTACATGTAATGAAATGAACCATTTTATAAAATTTGTCTACAACAACAGAAAATTTAATCATTACCTCTTTGTGTGTTTTAAAATCCCAACATAAAATCTAAACTCAAATTCTATCCATGGCCCTCTTGAAACTGGTAATGACATGTAAATTCCAAATGTTTTGTGCATGTTCTTTAGCCACTTGACATATTCTACACCTTAAAACATACCTTGTCACATATCTCTTCATATTTGGCAAAAAATACTTTTCCTCCACTAAATCTATTATCTTTGTCTTACCAAAATGTCTAGCCAAACCACCACGATGTAATTCTCTTATTATATTGTCTCATGGAGACCCAACTAGAATGCATAATTATTTCCTTTTGAAGAGATAACCTTCTTGCATAAGATACTCATCATGAATATCACCTATCTCACCTGTTAATGGATTCTTTCACTCCTCAACTACCTTGATAAAATATGAATTGGTATCATCTAATTCTTTAAAACCTTGCCTTTCTAATTATTGAACTTGCCTTGGTATCATCTAATTCTTTAATAGCTTCAAATATAACACCTCCTCATCCTCTCACCATTCTTTACTCCTCCAAGATTCGAACAGGACTCTGATACCAGATAATAAACTTAAAAACTAACAAGATAAATAAAATTACCAATAGGCCAAGATTTTGAATAATAACTTATATTGATTTGTATTGAATGACTTCCAATAATTACAAACCCAAATCATGCTTAAATAAGCCTCAACTCAAAATTTAGAGTTGACATGCAAAAATTCAAAAAAAATAAAATCTAAAAAAATATCTATTTTTAGTAGCTACTATTTATAATAAGTTTCACATGAAAACACACATAGATCCAAAAATTTCTCCAAATAAACTAAATACTAAAATTAGCCTATAGGACAAAATTCAACTAAAGTTGACATTTGATTCTAAAAATATACAATTTCTAAAAATAAAAAATTATTGAAAATATCATTAAACATTAATTTTGGACCCTTAAATGATCATGTTTAGCCTCCAAAAAATATCAAAATCAACTCTAAATGGATAGAGTGACTTAGGTCAGAATTTAACTTTTTGATACGATCATTTTGGCACATAGAAGAGCTCAAATAGAGTTATGGGTCAAAAGTTATGGCTTTCAGAAGGTTGGCATATTTTTTCTACATCACTTTCACTTCGAAATGCACTTCAATCACTCATAACACCCCATAGTTTTTCTATGGCATGTCCATATCATCCATTAATTGCCTTACTAAGTTAAATTCAAAAGAACCATGTAAGAACACTAAAGCTCATTGAAGCACACTTTGTCATTGTCATCCTAGCACACATGACACCTCATCAACATCCCTGGTCACCTTGGAGAGATCATTGAAAAACCTCCAATAAGTAAATAAAATTTTATAATTACCTATAGCATCCAAGACCTCACATCATGAAAATATATCATTGCCTCAAATTCAAAAACAAGATATGTCTTTTAATGTTTTTAATCCTCCAATTTTAGGTGTTCCAGCTTCCATTATCTTTTTCATTCCTATATCAACATCGATAGTTACATATGTTCCAACACCCATTATTGTGGGGGTATACCTTGGTTTATAGTAGATTAACATTCCTATTTCTTCAAGGGCATCACATACACCTCCCTTTGTTACCACACAAGATCCACTTCCAACCTCACCTAATGTATCTCACTTGATAAAATTGTTTTAGCCTTACATGATAAAATATTATAATTAGAGAAATGTGTTTCTCAATTTACTCTCTCAATGGATTCTTCTACTCTACTTCATAATCCTTTGGCACTTGAAATAACCTCTTACCCACTACTATCTAGTTTTTTAGCTCCCAAGCTACCAATCTATGATGGTAAAGGTGATCTAGAGAAATATCTACATTTATTACATTCATCATGCTTGTCTTATGCTTATAATAAAAAATAACTCACTAATATCTTTTCCAAAAGTCTCAAAAAATATGTTCTATGATAGTTTTATGATCTCCATCTTAAATTTGTTAGAGCATTTAACCCATTGGCAAATCAATTTTTAGCACACTTCTTGGTCAACATTGGTGAAAACTTATCATATACATAAATTAAAAAAATCAATCAAGGGTTAAATGAGCCTATAAAGTAAACACACCCTTAACTAGTTCCACCCTTACTCCTTATTACAAATTCCCAAATTTACAAATTCAATTTTTTGTTGCAAACATTTTATATTATTTTATTTTTCACCTTTGCATGCCACTTGATAATACTCCTTACTCTATTCCTCTAAGGCTTAGTGTTATATTAAGTGGAACTCATATATAACATATGTAAATTCCTTTGATTTCATCTAAAACAGATAATATAGACATTTTTTATCAATATGTTGATTCAACTCTCTAAAATTATGTCCACATTAAAGATGATATTAGTCATAAACATGATAACTAAGATAATAAAATTATGCATGATAATCAATATAATCCTAAAAATCCAATATAATTTATCACAATGAACTCAATGGAGTGGATTCCAAACACGTCCAAGAATTGTCTGATTTCTACCAAGGACATTGAAAATGTCCCTAACAAGTAAATAAAGTTCTCTAATTACTTCTAGCATCCAAAACCTCATGTCATGAAAATATATCATTACCTCAAATGCAAAAACAAGATGTGCCTTTCAAAGTTTTTAATCCTCAAATTTTAGGTGTTCCAGCTTCCATTATCTTTTTCATTCCTATATCAACACCAATAGTTACATATGTGCCAACACCCCTTAGTGTGGGGGTATACCTTGGTTTATAGTAGATTAACATTCTTATTTCTATAAGGGTATCACATACACCTCCCTTTGTTACCACACAAGATCCACTTCCAACCTTGCCTAATGCATCTCTCTTAAAAAAATTATTCTAGCCTTACATGCTAAAATATTATAATTAGAACAATGTGTTTCTAAATCTACTCACTCAATGGATTCTTCTACTCTACTTCATAATCCTTTGGCACTTTAAATAACCTCTTACCCACTACTATCTAGTTTTTAAGCTTCCAAGATACCAGTCTATGATGGTAAAGGTGATCTAGAGAAACATCTATGTTCATTACATGCATCATGATTGGACTATGCTTATAATAAAAATAAATCACTAAGATCTTTCCCAAAAGTCTCAAAAAATATGTTCTAAGATGGTTCTATGATCTCTATTTTCAATTAGTTAGAGCATTTAACCCATTGGCAAATCAATTTTTAGCACACTTCTTGGTCAACATTAGTGAAAACTTATCGTATGCACAAATTACAAAACTCAAGCAATGGTTAAATGAGCCTATAAAGTAAACACACCCTTAAGTATTTCCACCCTTACTCCTTATTACAAATTCCCAAATTTACAAATTCAATTTTTTGTTGTAACTATTTTATTTTATTTTATTTTTCACCTTTACATGCCACTTGATAATATTCCTTACTCTATTCCTCTTAGGCTTAGTTCTATATTAAGTGGAACTCATATAAAACATATGTAAATTCCTTTTATTTCATCTAAAATGGATAATATAGATATTTTTTATTAATATGTTGATGCAACTCTCTAAATTTATGTCCACATTAAAGATGATATTAGTGATAAACATGACAACTAAGATAATGAAATTATGCATGGTAATCGACATAATCCTAAAACTCCAATATAATTTATCGCAATGAACTCAATGGAGTAGATTCCAAACAAGTCCAAGAATTGTCTCATTTCTACCAAGGACATTGAAAATGTCCCTAATGAGTAAATAAAGTTTTCTAATTAATTATAACATCTATGACCTCATTTCATGAAAATATATCATTGCCTCAAATGCAAAAACAAGGTGTGCCTTCCAAAGTTTTTAATCCTCCAATTTTAGGTGTTCTTACTTCCATTATCTTCTTCATTCCTATATCAACACCTATAGTTACATATGTGCCAACACCCCTTAGTATTGGGGTATACCTTGGTTTATAGTAGATTAGCATTCCTATTTATACAAGGGTATCGCGTACACCTCCCTTTGTTACCACAAAAGATCCACTTCCAACCTCACCTAATGCATCTCTCTTGATAAAATTATTCTAGCCTTACATTCTAAAATATTTTAATTAGATCAATGTGTTTCTAAAGCTAATCACTCAATGGATTCTTCTACTCTACTTCATAATATTTTGGCACTTTAAATAACCTCTTACCCACTACTATCTAGTTTTTTAGCTCCTAAGCTACCAGTCTATGATGGTAAAGGTGATATAGATAAAAATATACATTCATTACATGCATCATGCTTGGACTATGCTTAAAATAAAAAATAACTCACTAATATCTTTCCCACAAGTCTCAAAAAATATGTTTTATGATGGTGATCAGATATCCATCTTCAACTAGTTAGATCATTTAACCCACTGGTAAATCAATTTTTAGCACACTTCTTGTTAAAAATTGGTGAAAACTTATTATATCCACAAATTAAAAAACTCAAGCAGGGGTTAAATGAGCCTATAAAGTAAACACACCCTTAACTAGTTCCACCCTTACTCCTTATTACAAATTCCAAAATTTCCGAATTCAATATTTTGTTTTATTTTATTTTTCACCTTTACATGCCACTTGATAATATGCCTTACTCTATTCCTCTAAATCTTAGTGCTAGATTAAGTGGAACTCATATAGAACATATGCAAATTCCTTTGATTTCATCTAAAATGGATAATATAGACATTTTTTTATCAATATGTTGATGCAACTCTCTAATATTATGTCCACATTGAAGATGATATTAGTGATAAACATGATAACTAAGATAATTAAATTATGCATGATAATCAATATAATCCTAAAACTCCAATATAATTTATCACAATGAAATCAATGGAGTAGATTCCAAACAAGTCCAAGAATTGTCTCATTTCTACCAAGGATGTTGAAAATGTCCCTAACAAGTAAATAAAGTTTTCTAATTACTTATATCATCCAAGACCTCACATCATGAAAATATATCATTACCTCAAATTCAAAAACAAAGTGTGCCTTTCAAAGTTTTTAATCCTCCAATATTAGGTGTTCTAGCTTCCATTATCTTTTTCATTCCTATATAAACACCTATAGTTACATATGTTCCAATACCCCTTAGTGTGGGGGTATAAATTGGTTTATAGTAGATTAACATTCTTATTTCTACAAGGGTATCACATACACCTCCTTTTGTTACCACACAATATCCACTTCCATCATTGCCTAATGCATCTATCTTGATAAAAAATTCTAGCCTTACATGCTAAAATATTATAATTACAGCAATGTGTTTCTAAAGCTACTCACTTAATGGATTCTTCTATTATACTTCATAATCCTTTGTCACTTGAAATAACCTCTTACCCACTACTATCTAGTTTTTTATCTCCTAAGATACCAATCTATGATGGTAAAGGTGATCTAGAGAAACATTTACGTTCACTACATGCATCATGCTTGGACTATGCTTATAATAAAAGATAAATCACTGAGATCTTTCCTAGAAGTCTCAAAAAATATGTTCTATGATGGTTATATTATCTCCATCATCAATTATTTAGAGCATTTAACCCATTGGCAAATCAATTTTTAGCACACTTCTCGATCAACATTGGTGAAAACTTATCATATGCACAAATTACAAAACTCAATCAAGGGTTAAAATGAGCCTATAAAGTAAACACACCTTAACTAGTTCCACCCTTAATTCTTATTACAAATTCCAAAATTTATAGATTCAATTTTTTCTTGTAACCATTTTATTTTATTTTTCACCTTTACATGCCACTTGATAATATTCCTTACTCTATTCGTCTAAGGCTTAGTGCTAGATTAAGTGGAACTCATATATAACATATACAAATTCCTTTGATTTCATCTAAAATGGATAATATAGACCTTTTTTATCAATATGTTGATGCAACTCTCTAAAGTTATGTCCATATTGAAGATGATATTAGTGATAAACATGATAACTAAGATAATGAAAGTATGCATGGTAATCAATGTAATCCGAAAACTCCAATATAATTTATCACAATGAACCAAATGGAGTAGATTCCAAACAAGTCCAAGAATTATCTCATTTCTACCAAGGACATTGAAAATGTCCCTAATGAATAAATAAAGTTTTCTAACTACTTCTAGCATGAATACCTCACATCATGAAAATATAGCATTACCTTAAATGCAAAAACAAGATATGCCTTTTAAAGTTTTTGATCCTCCAATTTTAGGTGTTCCAACTTCCATTATCTTTTTCATTCTTATATCAACACCTACAGTTACATATGTGCCAACACCCCTTACTGTGGGGGTATACCTTATTTTATAGTATATTAACATTCTTATTTCTATAAGGGCATCACATACACCTCCCTTTGTTACCACACAAGATCCACTTCCAACCTCACCTAATGCATCTCTCTTGAGAAAATTATTCTAGCCTTACATTCTAAAATATTATAATTAGAGCAATGTGTTTCTAAAGCTATTCATTCAATGGATTCTTCTACGCTACTTCATAATCCTTTGGCACTTGAAATAACCTCTTACCCATTACTATCTATTTTTTTAGCTCCCAAGCTACCAGTCTATGATGGTAAAGGTGATCTAGATAAACATCTACATTTATTACATGCATCATGCTTGGACTATGCTTATAATAAAAAAATAACTCAATAAGATCTTTCCCACAAGTCTCAAAAAATATGTTTTATGATGGTTCTATGATCTCCATCTTTAATTATTTATAACATTTAACCCATCGACAAATCAATTTTTAGCACACTTCTCGGTCAACATTGGTGAAAACTTATCATATGCAAAAATTACAAAACTCAAGCAAGGGTTAAATAAGCCAATTAGATAATATTTATTAGGTATAATAATATGTTAGCAAATATGAAAAACTCTATGGAAAATAATGAATTATAATATATATATTCACACAAATATTTCTATCACCACTCCATAAATTAATCATGTTTGATTAATTCATATCCTTTGATGAGCTATGGAATACAGTCAAAGAAATGTAAGTCAAGCTCATATCTTTAAACAAGATAAAATACACAAAAAATACTCCATCTACTTCAAATATCAAGTTTCAAATCAATCCAATTTAAAAATTAAAATCTAATGAGATCAAAAATGAATCAAAGGTAATAGTCAATGTTGTATCGCAACCATCAAATAAGCTTCAATTGACAACTACACCAAGGAATTAATTTACAATGTTACCAAAACCTCCTCACATTTTGTTATAGAAACTAATTGATTACAATCTCATGTCTCTACCTCCTCCATTTTATCTTGATTTGAATAAGCATCAACCTAAGAGCATTGACATTAATGTATATTATTATTACCATAGATGCACTAGACATTCTACAAATAAGTATTATATGTTAATCCATAAGATATAATATCTTATCGATGATAACTCTATAAACACACCCATATATGTAGCTAGACCACAATAAAATGGCAATGCAAAGCTGAAAATTTTGAGTAATCCTTTTCCCAACCATGGTTCAACATAAAATATAGATAGTTTATAAGTACATCATGCATATAATGTGCATCCTCCTCCTCCATCAGATGGTCATCCTATAAATAGAATTATTATAACATTTACAATTATATTAACATAACATCTAATGATCACGTTTTATGACAAGAAAATTCATGATGGTGATTTAGATATGCATGCACTTTTTATTATAGAATACATAAACAAACAAGTTATTAAAATTATCATGATTGAAAATGGGTCAAGTGAAAATGTGTGTATAATGACAAGTCTTTGATACATAGAGAAAAATCTACAAGCTACATCAAGAGTAGTCAAAGTATTTAATAGACATACACAATATACCTTGGGACATATAATGCTACCTCTCCAAGTTGGTTTATTAAAAGGGGCAACTCCATTTCTAGTCTTACCAAGTATATGGGTCTTTAATATGTTATTATGACACCCTTGGATACAAACTATTCATGCAATACCATCTACAGTGCATATATGCCACAAATACATGAATTTAAATTAGGTGGTTAAAGTTTAAGGCATTAAATATGAATACCCTCTATAGTTAGTGGTAATTCCTCCTCATCCCCCACCACCATAGTTGGTTATATTAGCTATTCAAGAGCACCATAAAAATATATCAATGGCACCTACTCAAAATCATAATACAAAGATACTAAGTACACCCATTCAAGAGCATAGTGAATAATCAATTGTGGAACCTATATAAAAGCTTTATTTACAATCAAATCAAATAAAAATGGTATACCTTCCAAATCAAAAATCTTCATATATAAGAGTTACTCAAATTTAAAATAAATCTAATTTTTTTACAATACATCCCAAAACATTACCTTGGATAGTTCATCATGTTCCATAGCAAACACAAGTAGTGCATCATTATTTTATTATACATAAAACTCCACAGAATCCTACACCTTCTCAAATCATACATGTATCAATATATTCTAAAATTAATGATGCATATAATTACATTATAGCACTTGCCTTTTCAAAATCAAATACACCTACATGTAGCATTTATCACAAATAAAAATTCATATTTAAAATATTCAATCCAATCACACACTATGGTCCTCCCATTTATGGGATCGTTGGCTAGTTCCCTTTTAAATATATAAAAAATACAAAAATCAAATATTACAAAAATATAAAAAATACTTTCAAAAATAAAAAATCAGGACATGAGCATGACATGGGATGTTAATTACTTATTTACACATGTTATTTATCATATATGTTGGTAGATGGCATATTATTTTTTTATATGCACATGCATTTCACATGGTATATGATTGTTATGTAGGACATACATTGTAAATACATTCTTATATGTTGGACTTCCTTCTACCTAGTGGCCATGCCTATGATGGGGGGAATCAAAATATATAAGTTACAATAAAATATGTTATATCTCTCTATGACCTCAAATGTAATATCGAGCTACACATATTAAAATTTTCTTGCTAATAAATCATATTTTACATTATGCTACATAGATATATACTTTGCCAACAATATTACATTGATACATATGGATGGATTGGACTAGTTTTTACTTGTTCTATGTTCCTTCGATGTTGTCTAATTTATTGAATAATAGGTTGGATGTTGTTTGATTATTCTATGTGTCCCTTGGCCCTTTTATGAAAATTTATTGAACATCTCTAAGATATCATTGCTTGGTATGTGTGGCATTTGAACATGTCCTTTACTTGTGGACCTTGACTTTATGTGTGAAATGTTTACTTATGAAACATTTGAAAATGTCCCTTGTATGCATCCTTTGGCCTTATTTTGCGACATGGAATGACATTATTGTGTGTTGTGCTTGTGTAATTTCATGCTTGTGTTATTTTTTATCTTGATCAATATTGCATGCACTTCTACTATGGTTATCTCATTGAATGCTTAAATGTTATATATATCTAAACTAACATTTGTGTGCCTCACATTTAATATGTTACATACATGATTCAATGAAAAATTACATTTATATGATGGCATACTCTCCACATGTTGACATAATACTATGTGATCTTATCTTTATCACATGATATAATTAACTCTTCTTTTGAGATGGGTGACTTTTAGGCTACATCCCTCATCTCAAAAGGGGGGAATCAAAGTGGGATTTATTTTAGAGATCCAAACCTACATGAATAGATTTGGAACAAATTATAATTTAAAATATATATAAATACATAACATAGATTTTCAAAGATCCAAAGTAAAGGAAAAAATAGATTTTATAACAGAATACATGCTTTTAAAGATTCAATTTGATTCAAAAATAAAACATATAAAAAATATTAGATCATTGATACAGATCCTATGGGTATATGACATGCATATGCACTCACCTTTCAAAGACTTAAAGTAAAAAATTATTCACACTTGAATGCATATGTATGGGCATTGTTACAAAATCAAAGTTACAGGTTGAAAATACATTTATAATTTATAATATAAGTGCATATCACTCTATATCATTGGAACATTCAAGGGGGAATGATATTCATTAATTCTCAAGATTATTCAAAAAAATTAAAAGATTCAAAGTCTCAAAAATTCAAAATGTCAAAAAGGCATGATACTTGTGCATGCACATTTTCAAAGATCAAAAGTTCAAAGTTTAAAATCAAAATATTAATTTCAAATAAAATTCCATAAGCAATGACATCATGATATGGACATGAATATTATTCATTCTATTTTTTTCATGCAAAATATAATTTAGATCAGTATGTAGTGGTGTGATTCAAATCTATGTAGGTGATGTGCATTTGAATCTAGTGACACTTAACAACCTTGGAATCACTTATATAAAACTTAACATGGTTTAATATTTTCAAATTGTTAAATTAGTTAATGCTCCCTATTCATGAGAGTTTTAATAATACATATTTCCAACTCAAGATCTTTGTTAGTTATTCAAAAATGGGATTTATCACCATTAGTTCAATCTTTCCAAGAGCTTCAACAAAGGGGCATAGTTCTCCATTATTAGTTACAAATTATAGGGTAATTTGGTTTCTCCTATGTGTAGGTGTGTTCCTTCCTTGCCCTCTTTTGAATTTAAAAAATATTAAATTTAAGCTTTATCAAGTTTTAAATGCACAAATTACTTCTTCATGAGTTATTGTAGGGTTTTCTAAATTGAGTGCCCTAGACAATTAAAGTATCCACTCAAAGATAGAGTGTATTCTACACACTCGGGTTCAATTTTTTTTCCTTTACTCTAGTAATTTCATTACTATAATAAATGGGGTGGGGAATTTAGACACATAAATTTGGTCACAGATACTTGACAATAATAATTTTTTATACATCCCAAATCATTACTTGCACATAAATACATGAGTTTTATTTTCCATTCCTCTAATTCATTTATCTACATGCAGGTTTGACCCTTCATTTTATGTCATTATTACACATGAATTTCAATGTCAAATGTTCAAGGTGTCTAAAATAACCTTTAGATTGTATCTAATATTTTGCATTTGTCCCTAATCCTTCTAAACAAGTCTATGCTAAACACGCAGAAGAACATTACACCCTTGTCCACTTAGAGTGGCTACATCCTGAATAATGGTTAGTTTTCAAATTTGAAATAAATATTTTTGGGATTCTCACATGTTTCACATGGTTGGCTAAATGAAATTTTCAAAATATTTTCCTATAAATAAATGTAAAAAATCACTCTTTATCCCATTTGTTATTCACTTGGTTGAAGTATACATACTTATGTATATTGATAAAATATACCCTATTCTTTTCAAATTCAAGATCACTCATAAGGAGCAGACATAATCCAAGTCAATAACTATTATTTTCAAGTATCAAATACATTTTTTAGATGCATATATATAGTTAAAAGACCACAATTGTACATTCACTCTAGGCAAAATAACTATGTGGGCTTGATTTACCTCCTTGGAGTATTGGATACATAGGCAGCGATCAATCATCAATGGGGTGACTGAGGTTAGTTCAACCCATTATACTCCCCTATTTTTCTTATATGTTTTTAAGTTATCAAATTACCCTAAACATTTTAAATAAAATATAACATGAACATAAATTCAAACATATAAAAACCCTAGCTATGATATCTCAAATTACTCAGAGTCTATAGGCACGGGAGGCACAACATTTAGTTTTTATGCACAATTAACTAGGATAAATCTTTAATCAATAGATGCAAGTGCATTATGTTGTTGTCCACTTGTAGTGCTCATGTATAGAGATATATTTTACCTCTTCCTTTGATCTATAATTTCTAAAATTATACTTTCTCTATTTTTTCCTATATGACACCTACCATAGTCAACAAGGACAAGTTTGTAATTAATGGACTCAAATGCACTACACTACATTACACTTACAATGGACCTGTATAAATTCCATTTATATTCTTGATTTTAATCTAGAGCCTATGCAATCACCTCTTCTTCTAATTTTCATTGTTAGATAGTCAAAATAGTCAAAAAAATATCCATGTTCAAGCTAAATATACCTCTTCTAAGTATTTTCTAAAAATAGTAACTTTCCATATTCGATACTTATCAAAATAAGAATAGTTAATTATTTTAAAAATTTATAATTATAATATTTTCTATTTTTACACCTATTATAACACATTCAAATTTGTTATTTTTAAACGAAAATAGGGTAAAACAACATGTGGATGTGGAATTGATAGAGGTTATTCTCCACAAGTGCAAAAAGGATAGGTAAGTACTTTATAGCACAATGATGTTAATAGCTAGAGAGGTATAGGTAATATAAGAGGAAGAGGATCTTCTAGATGATTTATAGGTTATGGCTTTAGTGGTACACATTTTATATGTGGTGAGACTAACCATAGAATATTTGAGTGTCCTCATATGCATACTAAGAGAAACATAAGAGCTAATATGAGTGTACATATTGCACAAGAAGATGAATAAAATGTTGTGTATACTCATAACATATATGAATAGAGAATAGAGCAGATATCATGATGAATAACATATTTTTGAAGCCTATAAAAGAGTAAAACATTCTTATATAGAGAAATAATTTATTCATAACTATTTATAAATCTAGAAGTAAATGTTTCAAATTGATATTTGATTGTGGATGCATTGATTATATTGTCTCACAATAAATGGTAGATAAACTTGGTCTAAAGATAATTTTGTATTTGAATTTTATACATTTTTATGGTTGTTTAAGGGACATCAAGTTAGGGTGAATGAACAATGTTTGATAAGTTTTTCATATTTGTGCATATAAAAATGTGGTTGTATGTGACATAATTTCAATGGATGTATGTCATATTTTTCTTATAAGTCCTTGGTAGTTTGAACACAAGGTATAACATGATGATCATACTAATATATATACATTATTAAAATTTGGAGTAACACATGCATTGAACCCATTGAAGGATCAGTCTAAAGAAGTGGATAAGAGTCCAAAAGTGTTAATTGTTTTGGGAAAAGAATATGTAAAGGAAGTGAAGGAGAGTAAATGGTATGCATTTATTTTTAATCCAACACACGAGAATGCAAGAGAAATATAAGAGGAAATACATCCCCATAAATTATATGAGATACTAAGTGATTTTGATGAGATTATGTCAAATAATTTTCCAGGTGGATTACCATTGATTATAGGCATAAGTCATCACATGGATTTGATACCTAGTTCAAGTTTACCAAAAAAAATAGAACATAAGTTTATTCTAAAAAATAAGGTAGAGGTGAAAAGACAAGTTTAAGATATATTGTAAAAAGATTTAATTAGAAAAATTTTGAGCTTGTGTGTAGTACCAACAATATTAGCACCTAATAACAATGGATGATGGAGAATGTGAAATAATTTTAGAGCCATTAACAATATTATGGTTAAGTATATATTTCCATTTCCATGTATGGATGATTTGATGGATTGCCTTGAAGATTGGATATCACTAAATTCACATAAGAGAGGGTGATGAAAGGAATACAGTATTCAAGATGCAACAAGGATTATATGAGTGGTTATTTATGCCATTTAGGTTAACTAATGCACTAAGTACATTCATTATTTATCTTTATGAATTTTTTATTTTCAGTATAATATAGGAGTAACACTTATGACATTTATGCAAAGTGATAGAGAAGTTATGCAATAAAAATTTACTCATGAATTTAAAGAAATGCATTTTCATGTAGAAAGAATTGGTATACTTCAAGGATTTTTTATTTATGAAGAAAGTTTGAAGATGTATCCAGATAAAATGCAAGCTATATTGGATTGGTTGTCACCACATAGTACAATTTAGGCATGTATTTTTCACAACTAGTGAGTTTTTATAGAAATTTCAGCGGAACATGTGTAGAAATCACAGATGTGATGTGGAAAGATAGAAAATATTTTGTGTTGACAGCTAAAGCAGAACATATTTTATAATAATTGAAGAATAAGACAACAAATTAGCCCATGTTGGCATTGACATATTTCAGTAATATATTTATGGTAGATTGTGATGTGAGTAGCATAATAATAGGAATGGTATTTAGTCATTAAGGAAGACCTATCAAATATTTCAATGATAAGTTAATGATATAAAATTAAAATATTTATTACATGATCAATATTTCTATGTAATTATGCAAACACTAAGGAAGTGAAAAAAAAATATGTAGCCTAAGGAGTATGTATTATATGCAGACCACCAGACATTGAAGTTTATTAAAATTTGGAGTAAATTAAATCAAATAAATATGAAGTGGGTTTACTTTCTAAATATTTATTATTTTTTATTTAAAAACAAGAGTGGACAATAAAATAGTGGTTGATCCATTGAGCCACAAAGTTATTTTATTGAATGAATAAGAATGGAAGTCATAGGATTTGATCTTATGAATAAACTATATAAAAATGATATAGATTTTTAAGAAGCATGGAATTTATGTGCATAACCAATGAGTGGTGATAGAACACCATAGCTAGAGTATTTTGTTTGAAGATTATTTTTAATTTAAAGGAGAATAATTATGTATAATGAGAGGTTTGATGCACATAAATTTGATCAAATAAAAGCATAATGGAGGTTTGATAGGGCATTTTGGCTATGAAAAAACATAGGCACAAGTTGCATAAATTTAATTTTGGCCTCAAATGAATGTATATGTGCTCAATTTTTTTAGGAGTGTATATTTTTCCAACTAGTAAAAAAGAGAAGTCAAAATGCAGGGTTGTATCAACCATCACCTATTTCAGATAAACAATGGTAGGATATAAGTATGGATTTTGTTTTAGGTTTTCCTAGAACATAGAGAAAAATACTTTAATATTTTTGATAGTTATTATATTTTCAAATATGGAACTTTTTTTGGAATGTAGGAAGACCATCAATGCATTAAAAAATACAAACTTTTTATTCGAATAAGTTTTAACACTGCATGGTTTTCTATGTAGCATACTTTCCAATAGTGATGTATAATATATTGGATATTTCTATGGGATATTTTGGAATAAATTAAACATCAAGTTTCAATTTAGTTTAGTGTACCATTCTTATATATATTTACAAACATAGGTAGTCAATAAGAGTTTAGGTTATTTATTGATATGTTTAATTGAAGGTAAGCTAGGAACCTGGGGTGATATTCTAGTGCAGCTAAGTTTGAATTTAATAATTCAATGAATATAAGTATAGGGAAAATAAAATTTCAAAGTATTTATGGGTAAATTCTAAGATGATTTTTGGAGTTCCATGACATGAATAGAGAAAAAAATAGAAGTGTTGAAGCAAAGGATTTTATAGAGCATAATCTAGAAGTACATGAACAAGTGAGGTAAAAACTTTTTAAAAAAAATGCATTGTAGTAAAAGTAGCATGTAGATGTGAAGAGAAGGGAAGAAGAATATTAGGTGGGAGACTTTGATTTATCACTATTGATAAAATAGATATTTCCAAAGTGGACTTGAGGGCTTATGATATACTGAAATGAAAAAAAATTGGTTCATGTAGAATTTTTTGAAAGTTTATGAAGAATGCATATGAGATAGAATCACCTAAAGGGATAGACATATCATCTATTTTTTATTTCATTAAATTTTATCCATAATATGAATCATAGAGTAGTAAAAGTGAAATTTCAAATTCTGAAGAAATAGATTGGATATTTCAAATGCTTGAAAAAGAGCACAGAGAAAAAAGGAAGTGACTAACACGTGAGTTGGAAAATCTATGTGCAAAAAAGAATATGTAGAATATCTGGTAAATTATAAATTCAAAGACATAATATGTTACATAGATAATTGCATTAGAATCTATAAGATAATTAATATCATTAGCATAGTTTTTATAAGTCACATGAGCAGAAGTATATGTTTCTTTTGTTACCCAAGGTGTATGATGTAAGAGCCTCCAACTTCACATGCAATCCTGCATGAAATTTGTCTAAGTGTTACATTGCACAAGTTCTTATTGCACATATGTTTTATTATAATCTTTGTGTAATAATTTTATGTTGTGCAGTCCTTCTTTGTGTTAGTTTGCACTACATGTAATCCAACATATGTTTTTAAATTTTATGCACATACTTTAGTGTATGCAGATGTATTTTTTATTTGTATAAATAATATTTCAAATACTTATTTAATAAGTAATGTTAGTATTTTTTATAAGTGCATCAGTATAGATATTTGTGGTACATTTCCACTAGTTTATGATATCTCTCAAGTAGCAGAACATTTATTTATATTTTGGTTCTTCACCATAGAATTAGTTGAGTTGATGAGGTTTCTTGGAGGAGTTTTATCTTCATTGTAAAATCCATGCATTGAATTTTAAGTCATTTGGAGCACAAGCGGTAAAGTATAGTGTTATTTTTTATCAAACATAAGGATCATGGAATAAGGGTTTTTCAACAAAATTGTTGGTTATGAAATTTTGTGAATTTGTTAGTTTAGACACATATATCATTTTGATGTGTTGTGAAGGAGCCATTGATAATTATTTCTCATTTAATCCTAAATTCATGGAAGTTGATAAGGATTAATTTAATTTTTTCATGATGTAGTAAGTTATGATACATTAAGTTTTAATGTGTTATTATTCCTTAGAATTGTGAAATACATTTAATATTTGTAGTGCATTGAGATGTGTTAATTTTTTTAGTGAGATAAAATCACTTAATGTAATTAAAATGGTCTTGTAACTTTACAAGCATGCCCCTACACATGTGCTAAGGGATAGACATTTTAGATGGTTATAGGTGTATAATGTTACATCTTGGAGCTTTGTTATATGATATTTAAACTTGTAAATAATATGAGCTCTCAAGTAGATTATATGCACCTAAAAATTAAATGGTGCAACATTTTTGATACAAATTTGATGATGATGCAATGACATCTAATTTTTTGCTCCATAGGGAACTCTCTAGCTCTAACCCCCCCAAATGTTTATATATTCCTCTTTTAACCCCTTTTGGTCCCCTTGATCATGACTTTCCTACACATTTCCACATTATTTTAAAAATTTACCATGAGTGACAAATTTTCTACCCTAGGTGACAAAATTATCCTCTAAGTTACGAAACCACCTCTTCCTTTCCACAACTACCATGGTAGTTTTGAAATAAAGGAGGTAGATATGATATAAAAGGGTAGTTATGAATTAAATAGGTAGTGTTTATATTATTTGAAATTTTACTTTTTCCAGGATAAGTAGTGGTTGTGAAACCACCCCTGGATAAAGTGGAGGTTCTATCACAATTGAAACACCTTCCAAAATTAGCTCCTGTAACTCTAGTTTTTATAAATTTTGCATAACTAGCTTCATGTTTTTTATTCTCATCACCTTGTATTTGCTTCTAATCATGACCATCTCACTCTCTCATAATTTTAGATTTATTAAATTCATCACAATTTGAACTCACTGCTACACTTATTTGAACTCTCCCATGCAAACTCCATTCATCTCCTATAAAAAGGCCAATTTGAGCCTGATTTTAGATCTAAAAATTACCATTAGAGATTGTTATTGAGAGGATTTCATAGCCACAACCTTGATATAATTTATATAAGATTCATCCCCTAGTATTTTTGAGTTGACTACACATTAACAAATGAATAAGTGTCATTGATGAGAGAAACACAAACCTTGTAAGCCAAGATATTAGCTAGCCTTGGTCCAACTACTCTTCTTTTTTTGGATTGTGTCTTATCCTATTTTATATCTTGTAATAGATTTTATTTATCCTTGAGCTAGATATTTTTTGAAATTTATATAAGAACATACAAATCTAGCATGTTGAGGATTCTTCTATCAACACGCTACTTGCACTTCAGTTGATTTATTCTAGAATCAGGTTTGAGTTCTTTTGATTTTCTAGTATTTATTATTTATTATATTATATTTAATATAGTTTTTTATTATTATTAAATTAGTTTCCCATTTAAAATATAAAATTAAAAAAAATTATAGTGAGATAGATCTATCTCTTTCATTTATCTTTGCTATAAAAACATAATTAGTTTTGATTTCTGCTTGCATTCAATGGATTAGTTTCCTTTCAAGTTAAAAAAAAATCTCGTCAATCATTTAAAAAATACATATTAAAAAATATTCAATTCATTTACATCCAATACAACTTTTATTTTAGTCAAGATCTAAACAAACTTCTTGCATCTTCAACAATCACTTAGGCAAACATAGAAAACATATGCAACCTTAGGTGAATGTATGAAGGTAGTAAATTTCTGATCTTATTGGTTTTAAAAGGTTAAAATAATTATTATTTATATATTTAAAATTATAAAACCATAACTTAAACCTTTTTATTTCATCCTATCAATTCACTTAAAAAAAAATATTTGTATCAAGTTAAAAAGGTTGAAAAACTAGCCTAGTTTGCTTACAAGGAAAATCCATAGAAAGTGTTTCATTTTTGTTTTGGATTATTTATATTCTCATATTAATTTTTAAAAATATATTAAATTAATTCATTTATTTCATCTCACTTAAACCAATTAAAACAAATAAAAACATTGCATCTAGTTCGCATGCAAATAGATATAGGAAAAATCAGCTTCTTGCATAGTAGTATAAGTTTCTTCCCTCTCTCATTGTATGCATTCCAAATATTTAAAAGGATAAAAAAAGAGTTTTTTAATTTTATTTTTTTTATATTTTACTATTATTTCCTTTCATCACTTTTTTTTTATCAAGTATTCATTGGTTAAAAACCTATAAAAGCCCAAAAATAATCAATAATAAAAGCCTTACCATTCATGAAAGCAACCACACAAAAATAAAATCCTTGCCATTTGTGAAATTAACCACATCATATCAAAATCCTTGCCCATCCATTCAATCAAGCATTTATCTAGAGTTATATTACCTATTCCCACCATTATTACATAGTCTGACATTAGTATTGATTTGAGGCATGAGGTCTTTCGATCCACACTAATTCCCCACCTCATCGTAGAGTCCTTAATCACTTTAGAATAATAAGAGTACATACTCAATCCACCTATCATTGATCTCTTGTATAACAAGGGACATCATTACAAAATCATCCAATCTTAGTCACCCATTCATCCCATCTTCTTCTCCTCATGACTAGCATCATCTTATATCATTCACACTTAGTGGATGGCATTGGCTAGGCAAAGTCAACTTGATAGAGTAGATATTTTCCTGTGAGTCATTCAACTAAATATCCCTCATTTCCCTAAGCCTATAATTAACCAATAACTATACCTTATTGTTATATCAAAGATATAAGGGCCTTGGAACTCTATCTCCACATAGCTCGATGCTCTCAATGAGCATCAGAACATTGTTGAGGTCTTTTGGTTCCATCATGAGAACCCATTGCCACCACCTATCCCAAATCTCATTCCACTCAACAACTAGCCAAGCCCCTAGCCCTTATATTATGTAGATACCTCAGCTAGACCTTAGGGAGTCAAGTGCACAAATTATCATGTGTTAATTTATGTGCATACATAGATATCTACCAATATAATGTTATAACACATCTTATTATGGGATTGTGATGTAATTTTTATCATTTTGCCTATTATAATTTTTAGTTGTTAAAATATAATAAAGATATAAATTTGTAATGTTTAATTTTATTGCATATTCTACTAAGTATTATGAGGGTTTTTTGGTCCAAATATTCTCTTAATTTAGACCCCTAACTATTATTACATCACCCTCTTAGGTTATTGAGTCACATTTATAACCCCCTTTTTCCTTATCTTCTTGACAATATTTACTTCATAATTATTTGGTCCTATTTTAAACAAGCCACTTATTATGGGAATCATAACCCATTAATTTGATTATATGCACATCCTCCTAGTCACTTTGTATTCCTCTTACACCCATCTTGTGCATGCATGAATTTTCATGTATAATATTGGCATGCCACTCTTAAAACTTAGCACCCCATCTTCACTTGGGTCTAAGTATTCCTTCTCATGTGTGGTAATGTTTTAAAATTTATTTATCTCCTCAACATCCACACTTACAACATAGGATAGTCCATGATTCTCATATAATGGGATCAAAACTCTCTCTATGTTATTGAAACTCATGTAGTGTTGTTTCAATTACATGTCAACCATGTTTTCATAGTAGCACAACCTTCCTAATAAATCTAGATTTTTATCTACTTCTACCATTGAGATGACCTTAAAATATTTTTTTAATTGTGTGTACCCATGATATTAAATTCAAAAACTTTCAATACTCCTAATGGTCTCAAACTCAATTTGTCCACCATCAACAACACATTAGTCAAAGTCAATAGCCTAAGACTTCCCAATTTCTTTCATGCATCCTGAGTCAAAATATTGACTTTTGTGTTCATATTAATCAGAATATTGTACACCTCCCAGTAATTTACACATGCATCAATGGAAAAATCCATAGCATATTGTGTGTTATTCTCAACATGGAGTTATTTCATATTTATAAAGACTTGTGCATGCACATCCCCCATACTAGTCCTTAGCCAATCCTTCAACATCACTGGCATTTCATGTTGCTTCAATATGGATACAATCTCCATGATCTTTATCATTTATTTTTCATCATTATTCCCATGTTTATGACTCTCTTTGATATTTGCATTGAGTTACTTAGCTATTCACAACTCCTCCTTAATACACTACACATTTTCCTTTACATCATCTAGTAGCCTCCTATCAACTAATGCATTTGGATAGTCTAACAATTCTACTCTTTGATTATGCACTAATTATATTATTTGAACCAAAAAATTCATTACGTTGGTGTCCACGCCTCCCCTAGTAGTTGCATTGACCTTTTATTTTTTGCCTACTTTTTGCATGGCCTCTTTCACCATCTAGTTTCCACCTTGTTGTATAACTCATATTTTTCTAGATCCCTTTGTTTCCATGTCCTTTGTAAATATGTTTTGGTATATATCTATGAAATCTTACAACTTGTGCCCTTGATTACACTAGGGACATGAAGGGACTTAGGACATCCTATTTTTTAATGATCTAATGTTCCATAATTGAAATAAGTTTCTTGGAATCTATTTCCACCTCTTTTTCAACCTCATATGCAAAAAATCATTCCACCATGGCCTTACCCTTACTAAGGTTTTTGATTATGCACAAGTGTACCTTTTGTATCTATTCAAATCATTTATTATATGTAACTTGAATCTCATCAATAAATTGTAAGTTTGACTATGTCATCCTTATTTGTGTTACAAATCTTGCACTACATTATATTGACTTACCTAGCATTTTGGACCAACACATAATTACTCATCTTGTGCCCCTCTTGGCTTACATCATTAAAAATATAAACAAATTACACCTTATTACACATGCATTTGTTCTTCGTATGTCCTTTTTCATCATAGTCCATGCACCAAAGTCCTTGATGTGACTCTTGTGCACTATTTGCCAATAAATTTTGGATCAAACCTCATTCACTCTACCATCTTAATTGAGTGCCAAGTTTCACCATATCCTTTAATGGATTAGTTGCATTACATACATTGGACACCATCCTTCTTGTGCAATATTATTTTCCAACACACAATGTTTTATCCCTTCTTATAAGATAACTTAATAATAATTAATGTGTCTCACTCACATCCTTTCATACTTAGCCTTATTTATGTTTCCTTTTGTCTTCAAAATTTATCCAAAATTGAGGGTCAACAACATGTATGTACTTATTTAAATATTTAAACATTCAATTATCTTTACTCACACCTTATAATTTTATGCATGTTAATTATTTATTAATATGTGTGTGTGTGATCAGGTGTGGCATGCATAATCTCTTCATGTTATTCACTCACATAGTCTAGATTCTAGTGTTAACAAGTATGTTTTTCATATTGTGTGACTTTATAATTATCATGATTGACATGTTTCTTAGTCAATGTGAAATCTTAAAGGTATTACTTATTAGTCATTATGATCTTACAACTTATCATATGTCTTCTTTGGGGATAGACCATGGACCTAAGGTTTGAATCCATGAAATCTCTTGTAATGCATGGTCTCACTTTCTATTTTTAAAATCCTATAGGCAAAATGATGACATTAGACATTTTTTTACATGTGTTTATTATATGTCTAATGTTTGGTTACTTATAAGCTAGACCATATAGTAGTTATGATCTATTATCTTTATGTTTGGTGTTTTAAAACCATCTCTTGGATTGCCACAAGTTTGGGCTTACCTTAAGTTGAGTTACCATGGATTTAATCTTATTTAATTAGTATTTGGTTATGTAATTATTACTCCAATTGGCCATATTTGAGCCATGATTTAGGATGTGGCTACATTGTGTGATATTCTCTATTGAATGATATCAAGTGTTAGGGATGTGAAATTCGATATTATTTTAAAATCATAGTGGGAAATACCAAATGTGTTGATAAAATAGTATTATAAGTTCCACTTGTGGTGGTTACAATCAATATTGTATTACTCTAACACAATCTTGATAACAGTTGAAGGTATGTTTTTCCAAGGATTTTGGCCCTAAAATACAATCATGGAAGAGTTATTATAATCATTAACTCTCCTTACAACATGTTAAGCATGACTGCCACTCTTGGGTATTAAAGTAAATCTAATTTTTGGATAGGGGTTTACAATATATATATATATATATACACACACACACATATATGTATACCCCTCTTGAGTTATGGAATGAAGAGGAGCATCTTCATTTTAAAGATTGTGGTTGAATTTTGTTTGACATGGAAATTTAAGGAGATTAAATACTTTTTGATCTCTTATTGAAGATGATTGTGTTTGGCTGGGATTATTTCAATCTTATAATTTGTATTTATAGGCAGGAATATTATAACTTATAACCTTGCTTCTTCTATTGTATGTGAAATATATGTGTTGATTTATATTACAGGGTTATGTGTTTAAACTTTTAATAAGTATTTGGTTTAATGGGTCCCTAATTACATGTTGTGTGACCTATAACATTATGGTGGGTTGACTAATAGACTTGAGCTCATTATAGTAGCTTTTAACTTTTTTTAGGGTAATATTTTATCATGGGATAGTTGAAAGTCCTACTTTTTGAAATAATAATGTAAGTTATTAAGGAAGTCTTTATTGTTTATGTGTCTATTGCTTTGTATATTGGATAAGACTTTATCATATTCATGAGTGTGATCCAAAGGATTGGTTATATTATTGTTTATATTATGTAAGTTGTGAGATGGAATTAAAATCCTTAATCTTGTAAATATATATTTTGCATATATTATTGTGGGGTTGTGAACCTAGGTTTGTTGGTCTTGAACCCTAGATTGTGCTTAGCCATGTTTCAAAATTCTATTTATAACTTATGAGTTAGAACCCTCATGATGTGCTTAGTGTTGTTACATATTTGTAGATATTTATCATAGGTGTATGTATATTTTTATCATCCATTGGGTTTTGTTGACTCTTGGTAACCACTCAATTGATTTATACAAACATGTCTTGTTAAGGTTGTGGATCCATTTTGATACTTTTATGATCTTAATCTCTGAATTGTTGAGAATACCAACTTTAGAAGACTAATGGGGTGTTATCTTCATTAAATACCTAGAAGATCTCTTTCTTCCAATATAAGGCTTGTGTTCTTCCTTGGCAAATTGTTTTTATCTTAGTTATGCATTGACTATATTTTTTTAGGTATAGGATGTGTGATTTATGAATAGTGAGCTTATTAAGAATTACTTCACTAGGTAAAGTTGAAGCTATTAAGGCTTATGTTGTTATTTTCTTAATTTTCCCATGTTATTTGGGAAGTGATTGGGATATGATATTATATTCAAGAAGAGCTTGACTCTTCTTGATTGAATATCCACACCCCATAAAACTATAGGAAATTTAATGTCATTTAATGGTTATAGTTGAAACTTTTTATGACTATATTAAGTCATTTATTGATGGCATATACTTTTTTTATTTTTATTGAAAAACTTGGTGGTTGATGGGGAACCCATTAGGATCTTTCCCTGATTGAATTTGCCAACACCATAAGGTTTATATCAGCGGTTAAACCCTATTGAACTAAATTAGAATGACCATCGACTCATTTTTGGATAATAATGTTTGCCTATGGATATGACTATGTTGATCTCTATTTGTATTTTATCTGTGTCTTGAGAATGGATACCCTATTGTACTTTATGTTTGATATGAATTTTAGAATAGACATGTCAATGAAATAAAAATAAATTACCTCACACTATCATGACACCATTATATTTTTAAAATCTTATTGATCTCTTTATTAAATGAAACTAAACATTGGGTATGATTTGGAACTACCATGGACTATAAATGGATTGAAATTGCTTTCTCTTGATTTAAACTACTTATAAATATCTATTAATACCTTATAATGTGGATTGAAATTATTGTTTGGAAATAATGTTGGCTATCAGTACCTTAAAATAAATTTTTGTAGGTGTTGGTAGAGTCAAAGGGAGCTTTGTGCCCATCAACTTTCCTAACACCCACCCAACCATTTAAGTTTTTTTGGGTGGTTTCCATAACTTCATGAGAAATTTTTGACACTACGTGTTGCAATCTTGTCATGATCAGATTTATATTTTAGAACATATTTGATTAGATTTATTTTACATGTTATAATCTTAGATCAACTTATAAATACCCATTTATGGTTTTATCTAGATGAATTTATAAATATTTGAACATATATTGAGATGGTTGGGTAAAATGAACTTATGGTAATAAGAACACAACTAGGAATACCAGTTTTTTATTAAACCTACATATTTTAGGTAAAGCTAAAATCTCATTAAGACTTTGGCCAAAGTGAGATTTACATATTCATTTATTATTTTTTAACATACTATTTGGTTCTTAGTACTTGTTAGTGTTTTTTTGTAGATGGGGATAATACTTATGATGTCTAGTTCTACATGGTATGATTGTATTTATGATGGTTGTAAGGCCCCATTTTGCATAGTGCTCATCTTTGGTAAATATGGCTATGGCACTATGACTCATGTTTTGATTATTGAAAAATGTTTTTAAGTCACATCTAGATGAGACGTGTAAGAATTTAATAAGTCTTTTCATGTGTTTTAAACCATGGGAAAGACCTATTATTGATCATGTTTTGACTACTCACTTATGAAAGTATGATGTTATGATTATGTCTCCTTATGAAAATTGATTATGACTATGCAATATATTAGCTTAAATAATGTTTAACTTATTGCTCCTAAGTTGATAAATTAGAAATTAATTATATATTTAAGTACATGAAAATACCTATGTGAATCTGATATTCCATGAATGTTTGACTATGGATAATTGTTTGAAATTGACTTGTTTGATTAAATTCTATAGCTTCAGTTATTAAGTCAGAGGAATTTTATGTGTGTATTGAGTGTGCAAAAATAGTAAAATGCCCAATGAAGGAAAGAGACTATGACAAGCATGGTTTTATCACTAATTAGTACCTTAGCCTTTTTTAGATCCTTGCTAAATTAATTAGATGCCTACTCTCTAACCCTTATTGACTTAGCTTATGTTTTAGGTAGCTAGTCTTTAATCTTAGTTAGTGAAACTTGTTGTCACCTAGCTATAAGATCTTGTAGCCAACATCTAAATTTTCTAGTGGACATATAAGATATCTTTGATTAAATGCCTTAGATTGAAATCTAGTGGGAATCAACGTGAGTTCACCCTAGAAGTAGCAATAGAATTCTTCAAGAGTCGTCATGTGCCATAACTAAACATGGAAAATAACATCCCTTAATGAGGCATGGGATAACAAGTGACTGGTGGTTAGATAATCTTATAACATCCTTATATAGAAGTCAAGTTCCCTTGGTTCAGGAATTTTTTGGAACTTTTAACAATTTTTGGATAAGAAGTTAGATATAGTAAGCTAAGAAGAAGATTTGAAAGATACGAAGAACTTGTTAGGGAAGCTAAAAATAGATGTCTGGAGGATAGTGCTTAGGTGATTTTGGAGTCAATAGGTGCATGATATATTTGAATTATGATTTTAGTTTCTTTATTGTAATGAAATGATTATGCATGTTTCTTGATGTTCACTTTTAGGATAATAAGACCACTTGGTTTATTCTGCATGTTTTATTGTTTTCCCATGGTTGTGCATTGGCCGCCATGTTATGCTTGTACTTAAGGACTATGGATAGGTTTATTCCTCCTTTGTATAAATTGATTTTAATCATTTATGTGTGTTTATAATTTATTTTGACATTGAGTGGTAGTGGTCTATGAGCAGCATCTTCATAGTGGAAGATTGTCAAGCCCTCTTATATTGGGCATGGTGTAGAATGTTTGACCCTCT
Source organism: Torreya grandis (assembly GCA_037957365.1). Classification (NCBI taxonomy): domain Eukaryota; kingdom Viridiplantae; phylum Streptophyta; class Pinopsida; order Cupressales; family Taxaceae; genus Torreya; species Torreya grandis. The sequence goes on along the minus strand of JARHVA010000986.1, from coordinate 2,848,472 downwards.
TATGAATGTCATGGTGTAATATGTTAATCCCTCTCATGATCAGACATGATGGTATATTATTAATCCTCATATGAATTCTAGATGGAAGCAATAGAGTGATGGTATCCTCTTGTTATCCCAAACTTTAGTAGGAATTGTATAAGAATATGTCTATTTACATTATATTATTGAATGCTTAACTTCACATGAATGATCATTTGAATGCATTTTTGTTGATGTTAAGGTTGAAATACGTTTGGGTTAGAATTGGGTATAGGATTGTATGTGTCTTATGGTCTTCTTTTGTGTTAATTACCCTTGATTAGATACCCATCCTTGCCTTAGCCAAGTGATACAAACATGCTCAAAATTGGGAGTCTCAAGCTCGAGGGTGTCTAGAGCAGCAGCTTGATGATGATAAATGGTTGGGCAGTGAGCCTTCATTTTAATGGCTAGAAAATGTTTGGGAGTGGACATGAAATGGCATTAAATATTGATTAGTTTTTTGGTATTTAATCAGACTAAGAGATGTATTTCTCTTTTGTTAATAAGATTAATGATTTTGATGTGTCATTATTACTTTTGAATCTATCCTACTTATTATATTCTTGCAAAGGAAAAGACCTTGGACATTGTTATAAATATGGATTAAGACATCTATTTTTACTTATGACTTCCTCATAATTGAATTGAGATGTTAACATGATGAGATCTTAATCATAGGACCTTGTGAAGAGTCTTATTATATCATAAGTCTTTAGCCTTTGAGGCACCTTCAAATAAATTGGTAGATTGATTTCTTTCTTTTTTTTCATGAGTGCTGGTATTTTAAGCATTATGCATATTTATTTACCTAAATGTAAGGAGTATTTGAAGTTAATTATCTAAGGATATAAGAAACTTAGATAGAATCTCTAAGATTGTTATTGGAAATAACAATTTAGTCTATTAAAATGAATTAACCAATGATATATTCTAGTTATGCTCAAGTGTATTTAGACCATAGGGAAGGAGTTTGTATGTGAATAAAATCTTCTTTTAGGCTTTATGGATTTCCTTATAAAATATAAGGGGTCAATTGACGTAATCTTGATGTAAGGAATTTCTCATTTTTGCCTATCTATCCTTATAATATTCTTGGTTAATGCAATTAGATTGAACTTGATCAAGCACTGAGTTGAATATATCTATAGAGCCTTAGATTATCATTTTAAATAAAAATTAAGATTAATCATAAAATCTTGTTGTGATGTTAAGGATTAGATGAATGTCTATGGAAGAGGAATTTCCATTAACTAGATAGTTTAATAACATTGATGAAGTTTATTTAAGCTAGTTCATCTATGTTAACATTAGCCAAGTTGCAAGTTTAATTTGGTCGAATGCTTTCTTGACTTAACTTATTCAAAGTAAACCTTTTAGCATGTGTCTTTGTTGAAGCTTCTTGGTTATTTTAAATTTTGGTATAAATGGCTAAGTCTTTAGCAAAAGATAACATATTTCTAAAAAAAATGGCCTTCAAAAAAAGTGGTTAGAACTTTTATTGCAAGGTTGTCAAAACAAATATCATGAACAAAAGTTATAAAGTCTCAAATCTTTTGTTTAAGTTCTTAGGTCTTTAGACATATTTTGTGGAATTTTTAGAGTAATTTCTATGAATAATAGTTTTGAAGATGTCGGTAGATTTGTAAAATACCTTGGGTCTTCAAGATATCTATTTAGAGAAACTTTTCTGAAAGAAAGAATCTTCAAAACAAGTTATATGAAAGCATGTTTTGTAAATTACTTAGGTGTGGGTCTTTAAAATAGTGTTTGAGATTTATGTGGTGCACCCATTAGAATAGAATTTTTAAAAAAAAATTTTAGGATTTATGCCTTCTTTGAGCTTGCTTCAGCCTTTAGCCTCAGCCAACTACGCAAGTTATCTTGCATAGAATTTATCTTAAGCTACTCAGTAGTTCCCTATATAGGTTTGAATGTGTGGTGGTTTCCCTAGCCATTTGGCCAAGAAATTTTTTCTCCCCTTTTTTCCTTAGCTATTTGGAAAAGTATTTTCATGTTCCTTTTTGCCTTAGCCAATTTAGTGCCTCAACCATTTGTTTGTATATTCCTTAGTAAATTTCATGACTTAGATTGATGGATAGGAGGCATCCACATGTCACTTTATTATGAACCCAAGAGTGATGTTAGCATGGTCTAATATATGGTTTGTGTTAAGATAGTGGGCTCATGGGATGTTATCATATGGCATCATCCCATTGACCTATAGTCCTAGATAGGGCCATACTAAGAGCTTACCTCTAGGCTAGCAAAGGAATGAGATGCTACCATGTAGAATCATCCTATTAACCTATAGTCATGGACATGATCATACTAGGGGCCTATTATTACAACTACCTCAGGATAGAGAATGAGTGGAATACTACCACATGGAATCATCTTAGTAGTCTAGAAGAATTACTTTAGGGTAGACCTAAGTCTAATGTCCCCAAATGTTTTGGATCCTAAGATGCCACCATGTGGTATTATCCCAGGGCTCACAAGTCTAAAATTAAAGAGAGGAATGATGGATCTTGAGGGCTTATTTTTTTAACATATGGCAAGTCCACAGCCCCATTAGCTTAGCCCATTGCATGCTTATGACTACCATGTGGTGCTTGACTACATCAGTATTGGTTTGAGTTAAATTTGGTTGTTGTCTCAATGTCAAGTGCATAGAAAATGTTTAGGCAAGTCTAGTAAGTGACTTTGAGTGTGAGGCCAAATTATTTAATGAATTATATTTGTATAAGTGCATTATGAGAAGTGTAGGTTGTGCTTGTGAAGGTTTACATCTAATAGTTTACTTTCATTTTTGGTGTGTTGTGCATGTTATTTTATTAGAAAATGGGCATTATATTTTGGTATTAGATCTTAAGTTATAACACTGGTATATCTAGGTAATTTACATTACTTTTGGATTCCTAGTTTTCACATGTATTCTAATGTCCTAACTATTGGTATGCAGAATGGTAAGAGGACATTGAGCACATCTTGATGTGGATCCATTGGGTGAGCATGAGACTCCCAATGAATAGGTACTAAATTAAATTGTACTCTAACTCTTGTTATCCATGCAACATATGATGGATGTGTTGCAAGAGATATTGCCTATAATTTAGCATGAGGTAGAGAGGCATTCTCCATGACATTCCTAGGACAATGAAGTATCTCTTGAAAGAGAAATTTATAGGAGTCCTCCCCATCACTATTATAGAAGTGATATATCTTTAGTGCATCACCATGGTAGTATCATGAGAGGATTAATATTGACCCTCCTCCTAGACCTATGCTTGGTGACTTAGTGAAAGATTTTATCAAACTATACCCTCCTAATTTCAATAATACGTAGGAAGGATTTGTAATAGATGCTTGGTTCGCAAGCATGAGAGTGTGTTTTACACCATATTATTGTGACACCAATAGTAAGGCCCATTTGGTAATTTACCTACTTTTGATGTAACTAAGATGTGTTGGGAAGGTGAAAAGCAGAAGTTCCACTTGACACTAGCTTCCCTTACTTGGGATTTATTCAAGGAGCATTTTAGAGCAAACTACTAATCAGTCTATTATGTTCAAAATAAGGTGGATGAGTTACATGACCATAGAAAAGGTAGTATTACAATGGCATAGTATGAGTGTCATTTTTGGATTCAATAAGATATGTGTAGGGTTACATAGATGAGATGATCCAAATAAATAGGTTTATTAGGGGCTTGAATCTTGAGTTAGCTAACACAGTACATATTTTGAATCTTACTACCTTACAATGGAAATTGAGAAGGCATATTTTTCTAAGGAGTCTTATGGAAAGACTCAAGATGCATGATACAAATTTTGAGGTAAATTGCAATTTTAGCATGACTCAAGGTCACAAAGTGCACAACCTACACTTAGGGAGGTTGGAAAGTAGCTTAATGCAACATTAGAACCAATAAAAAACATCAATAAAAGATAAACCACTCTATATGGATTATAAGAAAGAATTAGATGAATAAATACCATTGAATACATGGTGAGGATAAAACCCCAAATTATTAGTAGTCTAGGACTATGCAGGCTCCTTAGTTTGATCAGGTGAGACCTTCAGGGTCAATTGCTTCTTTTAGACCTAGAATAAATGGAGCCCCCTTAGGAAAAGACTATTAGAAGGTCACTTGATTCACATGAAGATATTTTTATCATTTTACATGAGATTTTCCTCTTGTAACAATTACTACCAATAGGTAGAAGGCCTTGATGTTAGAGCAGATAGTGGGCAATGTGGGTCAAGGACGTAGAATCTATGCAGTAGTGGATGACCACCAAGTTGAGCACCAATCCATGATCATAAAAACCATGGGTGTGATAGAAACAATTTCCAATTTTTATTTTGTTTGATTCAAGAGATTCAGACTCCTTTATTTCACATTCCATCATGGATTGTTGTGGGTTGGTGGTTGTCAGGTAGTTAGAGAGTTGGGTAGTATAATTGGCCTCAAGAACCAAGATATCTATTAGCTCCTTGGTGATTAGTTCTATTTTACACCTAGGTGTCTTTCCCACTATCATCTACTTGCACATAATTCCATTGGGATCATACAATGTTGTCTTGGGAATGGATTGGCTTTAATATCATAAATCTAGGTTAAGCTATCATGATAAGGTTATCAAATGTGAGGATGACCTTGGGACTTCCTTGGTAATATCTAGAGTCAAGAAACCTATTTCCCTTCGCATGATCACTGAAAGGTTGAAAAAAATTTGATATCATGATCAGTGATAGGTTGGATGAGTCAAAGAAGGATTATCTAGATGAATATCTTATTCTATGGGAATTTCTTGATGTGTTTCCAGATGAATTGCTAGTTATGCCACCTCTGTAAGAGATTGATTTTTGAATTGACTTAGTGCCTGGGGTTGAGCCCATCTCAAAGTAACTTTATCATATGGCCACACTTGAGTTTTTTTAACTAAATATTTATCTTGAAAAAATCCTTGATAAAGGACTGATTCATCCTAGTGTGTCTCCGTAGGAAACACCAGTCATCTTTGTGAAGAAGGATGGACACCTTCAATTGTGTGTGGATTATCATCAATTAAATAAGGTAAAAATTAAGAATCATTATCCATTGCACATGATTGATGATTATTTTGATCATATGTTGGAATATAATGTGTTCCCCAATATTGATTTAAAATATGAATATCACTAGTTGTATATCGCAAAGCCTGATATTCATAAGACTATGTTTTGGACATGTTATGGGCATTATGAATTCACAGTTGTACCCTTTGGGTTGATAAATTCTCTAGCACTATTCATGAGTATTATGAATTTTTTGTTTTGAATTCATGTTAGTTTTTTTAGATGACATTCTAATTTATTCATAGAATTAAGATGAACATGAAGAGCATTTGAGTCAGTTCATATAAGTTTTTAGAGAAAACCAGTTGTTTGGCAACTTAGATAAGTGCACATTTTCACAGTTTGAGGTGAAATACCTTGGGAATATTATTTAAGGAGAAGGAATAATTATGGATCCATCCAAGAATCAAACCATTTTATAATGGCTATCACCCACAAATGTTGTAGAGGTGTACAATTTCATGGGATTAGCAGGTTATTATAAACACTTTGTTGAGAATTTCTCTCACATTGTGAATTCCATCACTTCAATTCAAAAAAAAGGGAATAAGTTTTCTTTGATGAAAAAGTGTGAAGATTATTTTTAGTTTTTGAAAGAGTGACTCATTATTTCATCAATTTTAGCATTACCTAATCCTATGAGAGAATTCCTTATTTGCATAGATGCATCAAAGGAAGGATTAGGAATTGTACTCATAAAAGAAGGAAGAGTGATAACATATGAGTCTCAAAATCTCAAAACTTATGAGTTAAGATACCCTATGCATGATATGTAATTTGAAGTTATCATTCATGCTTGTATAAGGTGGTGACACTTCTTGTTTGGTCATCATTTTTTTTAAAGACTGATCACTTAAGTCTACAACATCTATTTAATCAACTTAAACTCAATGCATGTCAAAGGTATTGGATGGAGTTTTTGTGTGAATATGATTATGAGATCTTATATATCAAGGTAAAATGTAATGTAGTTTTCAATTCCTTGAGTAGAAGGTTTTTTGAGTTGATAACAATGAATTTGTGAATTGACATGAGATTTCAAGTTTTGATGCACCTTCCAAAGGATCGCCTCTATAGGGAAGTAAGATAGTTTTTAGATTCTTGTATGAATCTAAAAGGTAAGTTCAAAGGATATTCTCTTGATATGGATGGTTTTTTATAACATAAATGGCATGTCTATGTTCCTTCAATGGTTGCTTGCACAAGCTGATTCTATTTGAGTCTCATAGATCTTTTTACCAAGCACATCCTAAAATTAAGAAGATGCATGCCGAGTTAAGGAAGTTATATCATTGGGTTGGTTTAAGGCATCATATTTCTAATTTTTTAGCTCATTATCTAGAGTTCCATAGGGTTAAGGCCGAGCATCAGCATCTAGTAGGATTATTATATCCTCATGAGATTCTAGAATGGAAATGGGACTCCATCTTTGTGTATTTTATTGTAGGCTTGCCTACTTATTAATATCATCATGATGAAATCATGGTCAATGTGGATAGGTTGACCAAAATTTCTCACTTTTATCTCATAAAGACCACTTATAATGCTAATTTAGTGGCAAAGGTATTTTTGGATGATGTTGTTAAATTATATAAGATTATCTTAGATTGAGATCCATATTTTACTTCTCACTTTTAGACTTCCTTGCAGAAGGCATTGGGCACTAAGCTCAATTTTAGTACTTTCTACCATCCCAAGACTGGTGGGAAGAATTAGAGAGTCAATCAAGTCATAGAAAACATGTTTCACATGTATGTTATGGATCACCAATCCTATTGGGAATACTCTTTGTATCTTTTTGAATTTGCATATAATAATAGCTATCATAGTTCAATTAATATGGCACCTTATAAAGATTTATATGGTTAAGAATTTATAGCCCCACTAAGTTGGGACTAACTTGAAGATAGAGTCATGATTGGGCCTACCATATTGGAATACATGGAGTAGTAAGTGGTTAAGATTAGACAGCATCTTGAGACTATCAAGGAGTGGCAAAAGAAGTATATAGATGTAAATAAAATTGATCAACATCTTCATGTTGGTGATAAATTTTTCTTGAGAGTGAAACCCAAAAAAACCCCATCCATTATGTAAATGGTTCAAAGTTGGTACCTCATTTTTTTGGAGCACTTGAGATCTTTGAAATAGTTAGCCTAGTATCTTATAGACTGGCATTACCACCTAGCCTTTCTTATGTTCACAATGTTTTTCATGTTTCTCTTTTGCATCAGTATGTTGTTGACATTGATAATGTATTGGATTGGATGACCTTATAGGTCAATATTGATGAGGCTATGACTTTGGATCCTATCAGGATTTTAGCACACAAGACACTAGCACTTTGAGGTAGAGACTTGGATTAGGTCAAGGTCCAATGGGACAAATATGATGAATATGCAGTAACTTGGGAAGATGTTACACCTTTAAGGATTCGATATCCTCACCTATTTTAGTGACTTCTAGGTGGAATTCTATTTAAGGGGAGGGGGATGTAAGGCCCCATTTTTCATAGTGTTCATCTTTGGGAAAGATGAATATGGAACTGTGACTCATATGTTCTGATTATTGAATTATGTTTTTAAGTCACATCCATCTAAGATATGTAAGGATTTAATAAGGTTTTTCATGTGTTGGGAACCATGGTAAATACATATTATTGATCATGTTTTGATTGATCACTTGTGAAAGTATGATGTTATGCTTATGTCTCCTTATGAAAATTGATTATGTCTATGTGATATATTGACTGAAATCATGTTTAAATTATTGCTCCTAAGTTGATAAATTTGGAAATTAATTGTATATTGAAGCACATGAAATTACCTATGTGAATTTGATGTTTAACTATGGATAATTTATTGAAATTAACTTGTTTTATTAAATTTTGTAGCTTTGCTTATTATGTTAGAGGAATTTAATGTGTACATTGCATGTGCAAGAATAGAAAAAGGGTCAATGAAGGAAAGAGACTTTGCCAAGCATGGTTTTAGCACTAATAATTACCTTAACCTCTCTTAGACCCTTGATAAATTAATTAAATGTGGAGTTCATCACCCTGACTGACTTAGTTTATGTTTTAAGTGGTTAGCCTTTAATCTTGGCTAGTGAAACTTGTTGTCATCTGGCCATAAGATCTTGTATCCAACATTTAAATTGTATAGTGTCTAACTAAGAGATCTTCCATTAAATGCCTTATACTAAAATCTAGTGGGAATCAAGGTAATATCACCCTAGAAGTAACCATAGAAGTCTACAAGAGCTACCATGTACCTTAACTAGACATGGAAAAGAATGTACCTTAATAAGGCATGGGCTAGTAAGTAGTTGGTGGTTAGCTAATCATGTGATGTCCTTATATAGAAGTCGATTTCCCTTAGTTCAAGAATTTTTTTGAGCTTTTACCAATTTTTTGGTTAAGAATTTAGATATAGTAAGCTAAGGAGAAGAATCAAAAAATATGAAAAATGAGTTGGGAAGGCTGAACATAGACTTCTAGAGGATAGTGCCCAGGTGATCTAAGAGTCAATAGGTGGGTGATCTATTTGACTTATGATTTCATTTGCCTTCTTGTAATGAAATTATTATGTGTATTGTTTGATGTTCACTTCTAGGAGAGTAAGACCACTTAGTTTATTCTACATGTTTTATTATTTTCCCATAGTTGTGCATTGGCCACCATGTTATGCTTGTACTTAAGGACTGTGGAGAGGTTTTTTATTCCTTTACATTAAATTAATTTTACTCATTTACGTGTTTTTATGATTTATTTTGACATTGAGTGGTAGTGGTTTAAGATTAACATCTTCATACTGGAATATTGTCAATCCCTCATGTGTTGGGCATGGTGGTAGAATGCTTGACCCTCCTGTGAATGCCAGGGTGGAAGATGTTAATCCCTCTCATGATGAGATAGAATGGTAGATTTATTAACCCTCTTATGACTCTTAGATGGAATAATTATAATTATTTTATCCTCTTGCTCTCCCAAACTTTAGTAGGACTTATTATAAGAATATGTCTATTTACATTATATTCTTAAATGCTTAACTTCACATGAATGATCATTGGAATGCATGTTTGTTGATGTTAAGGTTGAAATCCATTTGAGTAAGAACTAGGAAAAATATTGTATGTGTTTCATGGTCTTCCTTTGTGTTAATTACCCTTACTTATATACCCATCTTTTTCTTAGCCAAGTGATACAAACATGCTCAGAGTTAGAAGTCTTGATCTCGAGGGTGTCTAGAGTAAAATATTGATGATGACAAATGGTTAGGTGGTGATCCTTATCTATAATGGCTGAAAGATGCTTGGGATTAGATGTGGAATGTCATTTAAGATTGATTGACTTTTCTATATTTGATCAGACTAAGAGATGTATTTCTCTTGTGTTAATAAGATGAATGATTTTGATGTATCATTAATACTTTTTCAGCTAGTATGCTTGTTATATTATTGTAAAGAAAAAAACCTCAAACATCATTCCAAATATGTATTAAGACATCAATTTTTACTTATGAATTCCTCATAATAGAACTGAGATGTTAATGTGATGAGATCTTAATCATAGGACCTTGTGAAGAGTTCTATTGTATCATAAGTCTTTAGCCTTTGAGGCACCTTCAAATAAATTGGCAGATTGATTTCCTTTCTTAAATTTTTATCATGAGTGATTGGTATTTTAAGAATTATGCATCTATATTTACTTGAATGTAAGGAGTATCTGAAGTTAATTATCTAAGGATGTAACTTAGAATCTCTAAGATTGTTATTGGAAATAACAATATATTCTATTAAAATGAATTAACCAATGGGTTATGTTCAAGTGTATTTAGACCCTAGGGAAGGAGTTTTAATGTTAATAAAATATCCTCTTGGGCCTTATGACTTTCCTTATAAAATATAAGGGGTTAATTAACTTAATCTTGATGTAAGTAGTTTCTCATTTTTATCTCTCTCCTTGTAATATTTTTGGTTAATATAATTAGATTGAGCATGAGCAAGGACTAAGTTGGATGTATGTATTGAACCTTGGATTTTCATTTGAAATAATAATTGAGATTAATCATAAAATATTATTATGATTTTGAGGATCAGATGGATGTCTGTTGAAGGATCCCTTAAGCTTTGTAGAGGAGTGGTTTCCTATCTTAGGCCTTTCCCTCAACTATATAGTTTAATAACATTGTTGAAGTTTGTTTAAGATAATTCATCTATGTTAACTTTAGCCAGGTTGCAACTTTAGTTTTTTAAATGCTTTCTTGTCGTATCTTATTCAAAGTTTACCTTTTAGCATGTGTATTTGTTAAGGCTTCTTGGTTTTTTTAAAGTTTGACAAAAATGGCTAAGTCTTTAGTAAAATACTTAGAGTAATTTTGAAAATTTTGGCCTTCAAAAAAAGTGGTCAAAACTTTTATTTCTAATTGGAAAAATTTTTTGTTTTATTTAATCTTGTCTTTTGCATTAAAACAAAAATAATTGGTCATAGTCATGTGCGAAAGTTTGAGTTAGATTTATATACACTAATTTGACCTTTGAAAGTGTTTAGAAGACCTATTGATAACTTCTCCAAGCATTACCCTAGTGGGACATACCATGATTGAATGACCTACATATAACAAAAAAAGGAGTGTAGTTGGGTTGAGTTAACCCTAATCACCCCCATAATAAATTAATTTTTCCTACATATTGAATACTACAAGGAGGGAAATTAGGCCCAATATGGTTCTCTTACCTAGATTGTTTTATGAAATTGTACTCTTTTAACTATTTGAATACATCTAGAATCAGCTTGAATGCTTGATAATGTTTTGTTTAGGGTTGAATAAAAAATATTTTGACTTGGATGAGGATGGTTTTTAGTGATAAAAATTAGAATTGGGATGAATAGGGAACTTTTTCTCAGTGTGCACTTATGTAAATAAACCTCTATATTGAAATTTTGAAGTTAAAAAATAAGTGACTTGAATGTGCCGTTATAACATTCCAAAATTGGTAACCATACACTAGGAAACCTAAAAATGTGGAAGATGAGCTGAGGGAGGGGTTAATTTGAAAATTTGACCATTGGCAAGTAAAATGCATAGATCCCATATGAATAAGAATGCATCCCACTATTTTGCCTATTTAACATTATTGTCCCCTAGGGAAAAGTGTTAGGTCTTGGATCTAGGTTAAGACATATAGATGTATTATAGTATTTTAAATAAATAAAACATTTCTCTATACAATAGATGCTAGTTTGAAATAGAAATAGATCTCCATTAGTGATTATAAATGTTTAACCCTAAATTTAGATAATGGGATATCTAGGGTTAAGGGGTATTAGATTATATTTTTACACAAGGATGGTGAACTAACCTAATGATTAGTCCAATTAATAAAAATTTAGATAAATAATAGTCTAAAGTTATACAATTGAGATTGCTAAAAATAGTAAAGTACAACTATTTATAGATATTTCAATAAATAGGGAATAATGATACTTGGTTTAATGTGGTCATTTAGGTCTGATCTAGAATAGGATTGGAGTGGACTGGAAGGTGATCCTATAATATTCATTAGATTTTTCAAATATTATTTATGTGGCCTTGGATGCTTTCATCAAATCTAGACAGTTGCATTGACATAGGTGTTTGACTTTGACACCTATGCCCTATACAGAATACTAACTGGATCTAGATGTGACCAACTGGAGCCTTCTAGGTTTTATATCATATTTATTATGATATATAAAAATCATGTGCACATGTTTTCACTCTTCATAAAATTATCAAACCCTATCTTCTTCACCCTTGGAGTGATTGTGGGAAAAATGTGTTAGTGGGCTTACAGTGTTGAGTTACCCCAAGTACCCCCATGTTAATGGGCATTATTTACATACTCAATACTTTGAATATGGCCTTAGAATTATGTATTTCTCCCCTTCATGTTGACTTGTGTGTGCACAAGGATGAGATGTGTGATAAATAATGACCTAGCTTGTAACTTGGTAAATATGGATCACGAACTGCTCTTTGAATGCTTTTTACCTATGTATATATTTCTCCTATGAATAATATGGAAATATGGATGAAAATGGTAGGTTTTCCTGCTTTAATTCTTGAGTGAGTGCTTCTTGGTAAATTACCTTGTGATTTGCACGTGATTTCTAGGTATTTTATAGGTGAGGAATGAATGAGGGTTGATTTTGTATATATACCAATCCCTTTTACAAATATCTCACACTGAAGCCCTTAGGCTAACCTTTAAGATATGTTTCATTCACAAATTATATGGATTTTATGCATGAGAGACTTTTTTAAAAAGTGGATACTTGTATTGATGTAGGTGTCTGCCTGAGATGCAAGTGTCTAGGAATCTAGAAAATAAGTATAATACCAAAACTAGTAGTGAAGGATAATGATCAAGTTTAAAGTTTTTTTCATAGTATGGAAGGCCTAGTCATTAGAATAATAGTGATCAGACTAAGAGATAAGCAATTTAGAATAAAAATATAGTGAATTCAATCCTTTCAGTGGTGAGTAGGTTTGTAACTAAAATATATGGACATAATGGATGTTTTCCAAGTGTACAAAACTAGAGTACTACATAAATCAAAACTTAATATCTACATTTCCTCCCTTTAATATATTAATGAAATTGCTAATTTGAAGAAAAGAAATGCCTACCTAGGTGTGTATAGTACACCTTGTCTTTGTGTGATCCCAAATTGAGTGTTTTGTTGGTGATTGACCTACAACCAAGATAATGTTATAGTATATAATCAATGTATGAAATATGAAATTGAAATAATTTGAAATGCTTGAAAGTAGAAAGAGTAAGGTTAGGAGTACACCTGTGTGTTGATGAAACCATCTTTCCTTTTGGAAATATGATTTTAAAGGATGCATTATTATGAAGCATTGAATCTAGATTAAGACAAATCTTAACCTATAAGTGCATATATATATATATATATATAGGGAACATACCCCAAACCTTTAAGTAAAGGTTAGTTACAAAAAATCCATTGAGCTTGTTTCATCTGAATCGTACAACCCAAATATGTGCATGATCTAGTTAGTGTGAGCAATTTAATCAAATCACAGCATATATCTGGTGAGGGTGAATGATTTAATCAAATCCAACCCATAATTTTGGTAAATTTAGATGATTTAATGAAGTCTAACTTATAATTTTGGTAAGATTAAATAGTTTAATCAACTCAACCTTCCAAAAGTGAACCAACTACTATAGTAGATTGGCTTAATAGCAATCCATAAAAGTCCAACCTAGGTATAATAACATTCCATAGCAATATTTGAAATTTATAAATGATTTGATTTTGAAAATTTTAGGTGCCCTTTGCATTGCATATTTACCTCATAAATTTCTCAAGTTGGAATGTGGGTATAGTAACAATATCAATGTATAAATGTTACCACAAATGTGTATCTGAATCATATATTATGAAATCTGGTGAATATGAAATTGATACAAGTGTGGAGAACATGTTTTAATAACATGACCCCACTGTAATCTAGATAATCTAAGAACTGGTGTAAATGTTGATAACATGTTTACATAACATGCCCCCACTATAATCTAAAACTGTGAAAGTGTGGAAGCCATGCCTTTATGACATGCCCCCACTGATATCCCCCCCTTTTGAGGTGAGTGGAACTAAAATATGGTAGTTACCTTACCTCAAAATTATAAGATAAATGCATGGATTGTGTATGCATCATGAAGCATATAAGAATTATATGTCTAGGTAGATATATCAATTAGGCATGCAGTATATAATCACATACAATCCTAAGATGCATGATGTAAATCATGGAAACATATAGAGAGTAATAGTAAAAACTTAGCAAGAAATCAATCACATACACAAGAGAACTCAAAATAAAAGCTACATGAAATGGTCTAAGGTGACCTCATACAAAGGGCATGTTCAAATTTTGTACAATTGAAGTGACAACACTTCGTCAAATATTCACAAAGAATAAAATGACATTTAAATGTCCACATATAACAAATAATGACATGTTCAAATGTTAGAATAGGTAAGCATAGTCATGGGGGCCACAACTAATAGATCATATTCAAATGATTCAATAAGTAATACCATGCAATAAAATCACGAGGATAGGAAACCAACATGAACATAGCATACTAGGTGTTAAACATATGTGTTGCAATCAATGTTAAGTACATAGCATATCAAGTACATTGTGAAATGTATAATCATGGATAGAGTCATGTGTAAGTATATATAAGCTCAAATATGATAATAAAAAGTGATCATAAGATAACATAATATGGGTTTATTGTGAACAAAGAAGAATATGCCCCCAACGTACTTATGATGTGAGTAGAGGGAAATCCCAACATCTGTATGTGCATATTCTATATACCTCAATATGTCTGTATCACACTCAAATAAAGTGTAAAACATGTGTATGTTGGGATTAGTTTTCACATTATGTGAAAATAGGTATTTATGGGGAAAGGTAAATAGTAAGTTTGATATTTACCAAAAGGTAAATAGTGACTAAATAATTTACCAAGAGGTAAATATTAGTTACAGTGTGGTTATAATCGTATGGTTAATACGGTAAGATTGTATTTGTTAGAATATTATATTGTTGTGATATATTTTTAATTTTTATAACAATATATCATAGATAGGTTATCTTATTTATAGGATTTTGGTGAGATAAAATAGTAGAGAAGTTATAGGAATCATATTCCTGTAAATATGTATTATTCTTGAATGTTTATTAATTAGAGTGTGAGAATTAATGAGAAGGCAGAATATTTTGTGTTGAAGAATTTATCTGTGTGTTCATCTCAATCTTTCAATGCTTGAGATAATTATTTGAATATTAACTCTTTGAATCCATTATAGTGGTATTAGAGCAGTCTTAATTCTTTTCTTGTGATGGAATTTTGAGCATAGACATGGATAGTTATGTTATTCACAATTGCCCTAGTAATGAGAGACACTAGATTTGTGCAGAATGTTTTAGTATAGAAATCAATAAGCAATTGGTTTAAGTATTAGAAATTAAGATTTATTTTTAGGCTTAGGGGAATTTATGTATAAAATCTTTGAGATTTCACTCCCTATAAATTCTCAGTTAAGCATCATTGTTATATCAATGTTTTAGCTACCCATCTTTGTCAAAGAGATTATTACACACACCTTTGTAGTCTTGATCTACTATGGCTTCAGTCACATGCATTGAATTTTATTTTCCACATTTTCATTTTCACATTTTATTATGAAGACTGCATACTCATTCAAAATTTATGTTCTTATTACTCAGCATTTTGAATTCAATCTTGGTTGCATTAATGTTAACTTGAGTTATCATTAGATTATTAGTAAATTGTGCAATCTATGCATAGATCATGTGTCTTCTCTTCTCATTCAAGCCATGAAATCCATAAGAGGAGATTGTATGCAATGATAAAAGCATAAATGGTAATCATCTCAGGTGACTCGATTGTGAATAAGGATCCAATAGTAGCTCAATTTGGATTCAAGGATTCTTGGCTCGTCTATATGGATTACTACTCTTTGATCCTGCATTGACGTGTTTTCAATAACTACATTGCATGTTGTCTTCTCATCATGCATTTTCATGAAAGTTCTTCTTTTGAAAGCAAATAATTATTTACCTTAAGTCAAATCTCATCCAATTAGGTTTATTTATAAAAATTAGTTATTTTAAAATTTATTTCATAAATTTTTAAGTGAGTTGGTATTTATTAAGATTAATATTGAGTTTGTATAAACTTGTTTTAAGTTAAATAAGTGGTTTATCCCCAATATTGCTTATTATGTAATCCTACTAGGGTTGTATATCATGTTTTAGTTTATTAAAACCAATATTTAATTGGTTTTGCTTATCAAGTTTAAAAACTTTGTTGTGTCATTACGTTTATAGTTCTTTTAGGTTTTGTAAAAAATTGTTCATAATATAAAGTGTTGAAGTCATTGTTAAGGTCTATTGTAAATTATTTGGATTTATTGTCAAAATATCAAAAGTGTCAATTTTTTGAGTTTAATGTCCAAAGTCAATAGTATGTCATTAGGTGTTATTGCTAATTTCTAAGCATTAGCATGTATTTTTGGTCTTAGGTGAATATTAGGGTCTCATTTAGGTGATTTAGGTTAATGTCATTTGAGTCATTTTTTTAATAAAGTGTCTTGTAAAAATGTCAAAAAATGTTCAAAAGCATAAGGATGTATTATCGCTTAAACATGACATCTGATTTATGCATAATAAAATTCAAAATTTTATTATTGAAGATGGATATGAAGCTGGTACTGAACCCAAGAATGCTCAACTAATAAAACATTGATGTTTGATATAAAAATAATACATTTGACACTTAAGGAATAAATATTCATCATCTGAGTAAGTATTATCATTTAATAGAGACTGGAGGATACATAGAGGAAGCAGGTCTTTCAATGTATTTTCATCAGTCACCAATGACAGGGCCGCACCAATGATGTGGTGACATTTTGTGTGGTTTAATTTTTAGTTTTTTTAGTTAATGTGGTAGTTACATTTATTTTTTAGCATGTGTGAAAAATAAGAATAGTTTTACCTGTTCACTTGTGAGTGATATTCCCATGCAACCCCTTTTGTATTTTTACATTGGAGAATGTTGATCTAAAAAGCATTATAGCAATCATGATAAAAGGTTAGTGGTAAACCTACGAAAACCATTCTGTAAGGTTAGTGGTGAACCTAAGAAAGCCATTTTTTAAGGTTAGTGGTGAACTTATGAAAACCATTTTAGAAGGTTATTGGTGAACCTAGAAAACCAATTGTATATGAGTGTGAAGGAAGATACGTGCAATGGCACATGTATGCAGAGAAGATCAAGAGCACATGGAGGTGGAGCACACTACAATCAAAAAATGAGATATATTGTACCATGTAAAAACTATGGGGGAAATGTTGGGATTAGTTTTCACATTATGTGAAAATAGGTATTCATAGGGAAAGGTATATAGTAAGTTCGATATTTATCAAAATGTAAATAGTAATTAGTTAATTTATCGAGAGGTAAATATTAGTTACGAGGTGGTTATAACTATATGATTAATATCGTAAGATTGTATTTTTTAGAATATTATATTGTTATGATATATTATTAATTGCTATAACAATATATCATAGATAGGTTAGCTTATTTATAAGATTCAGGTGAGATAAAATAATAGAGAAGTTATAGGAATCATATTCCTATTAATATGTATTATTTATAAATGTTTATTAATCAGAGTGAGAGAATTAATGAGAATGAAAAATATTTTGTGTTGAAGAATTTGTCTGTGTGTTCATCTCAATATTTCAGTGCTTGAGATAATTATTTTCATATTGGTTCTTTGAATCCACAACAGTGTATATAAGAAATAATGATATGATATCTACTAACATGGAGTACACAATGTATGTATAATAAATAGTACTAGGAACATGTTGAAATTTTTTTTTGTTTTTGAATTATTTGAATGTTTTTGGTATTTTTGGTATATTTAATTTTTTTTAATTTATTTGGTTAAGGTAAAGGCTATCCAATTATTCCATCTAAGGGATGCTCATCTGGAAGTGTTATGAACACTATAGATGGTATATCAAATTGGTGGTACTACCGGGGAGCATGTATAGGTATAATATTTGGTGTTGTAGACTCTAGAATGTTTTGTGCATGTCTCATATGAATTTGTGGTATCTAAGAGGTAATAAAAGATTAGGGATTTGTGAAGCACATCATTTTGTGTTTTGTATTATATCTCAAGTGTCCATAATATGAACATGTTTAGTTACTCTAGATAACTGAGTATGATGTGTATTGTAGATGAAGATTATATGGAGTCCATTATGTATCTCTGATGCAATGGTCTCTCAAGTATGGGCCACTTAGGAAAGGGAAATGTTTGTTGATTACCCTTTCACATAGAATTTACCTTATTAGGTTTAATAATTTATTGCCTTGGAATAATTTTTTTTTTAATGGATGTTTGTATTAAATTCCAGGAACTATGTTTGATCTATTAATTGAATGTATTTAATACACCCATGCACTGTGGAAGTTACAACATGGATTTTATGTATAAAAGGTCATCCAAATAGCATATCAAAGACTTATGTATTGTATAATATAGAAGGTAATGGCCATATGTGTTGGGCCAAACTGTAGATGTAATTTGATCTCACCAAGAACATGTAAAATGTCATTGAATGCTCCGACCACTTTGGTTGAAGGGTATAAATCATCATGTGTATATAACAAATGTGTAAGTAATGTAATGGTGTAAATATTTTCACTAGAACCATTATCAATCATAACACTTTGAATAGGTTGGTGATCAAAGTATGCTCAAATAAATAATGAATAAATATTTGATCCATCATCCACAATATCACTATCATCGAAGTTAATAGAGGGTTTATGAACCATAGGAGGTATATGTCATGTATAAGTATTAATAGTCCCATCTAATGGGTTCCCATAATGTGGTGGAAGTGGATGTTCATTATTTGTTATTTTTACTTTGGTATTATTTTGAGAATGATCTTGCAATGGATCACTAGATATTTTTTGGTTCTGATAGTCACTGGGTTGTGACCCTGAATCTTTGTGAGGGTCATCAAATGTAAGTTGTTGGTTATCAAAAGATCTTGGATTTTATGCTTCCAGGTATAACATCAGTTACTAGAATGCCTAGGGCCTTGATGATAGTCATAATAAGCATTGGCATCATATCCACAAGGTATAGGTCTACTCATATTAACCTCTATGGGAGGAGGGAGAGATATGAGATGACAAACTATAAGCTACTTAAGTAGAGAAGTTGAGTCTTAGGTAATCATGTAAATTGTCTTCTTGGTGCATTAGATAAGATAATTTGATTAGATTATTGTGACACTGCATTAATGGTTGTAGTTGTGTCATTTTTAGGTTTTATAAGTTTGAATTTGTAGCTTGATTTGATATGAAACTTTGTACTAGATGTAGTTAGTGTTTTATCTACATACTTAATCTTATTCAATAAGATAAGTTTCAATTCATTATCTCTAATAATATGGCATAAGTCATAGAAATATTTGAACTTTTTGAAAATAATGGACTCATGTAATGTGGTAAGCAAACTTTACTTGAAGATGTCTTGAATATCTTTATTTTCCATTTGGTTTGTCATTTTGGCCAACATTATCCTGTATCTCAAGACATATTCATTGATATGTTCATTAGTTCCTTGTTTTCTTTTTTTAATTTTAGCATTGGATAACTTTTTGGTAATGTTGATAAATAATTATTTCAAAAACTAATCCACAAGAGGCTTGAATTATTTTATTGATTGGATTGGTAAATCATTAAACCACCTTAGATCATAGTCCTTGAGGCTCCTTAAAAATAGTTTGGTCAAAATTTTATCATTGGAGGCATAATAAAATCATGCTGCATAGAAAGATCAAAGATGTTTTTTGGGATCACCCTTGCCATTATAAAACTTGAACTTATGTAAAAAAAAAACCAATTGACGAGGGGTGTAAATATTATTCAGTTGTAAGATGGTTATGCAACACCTCTTGTGAATCAATAGCATAAGGTGATTTCAAAGAATTTTGCTCAATATTTATAACCTTATCTTGTAAAATTCTGATAGTTTGGACAAGATACTAAACATTTTGATCACTAAAGTTTAAATTTTTACAAGTCACCAAAAGAGGTGTACCCATAATTTGAGTCGATATAGGCATTGAGACTAGTAATTGGGTTGAAGTGCCAATGTTTCCCATGGAAGATGTAGGAATAGTAGGATTTATTTCGAGGAACAATGTTGTAGACACATAACTCATGCCCCCATTATAAGTATGAAGTTATGATGTGCTCAAGGGGAGGGTTACAATAATATGGGGATGTCGTATATGCCTAATATCAATATCAATAGATTCCCCTGATTATTCATCTATGTTTTTTTATTTTTTAGTTTCTACTATGGTTTTTAGAATCTCATAAAGATATTGAGGGTTTTTAAAAAATCACTCTCAAAACATAGAAAGAGATTGTACTTATTCTTGATCTATTGTTCATTTTCATTATTTACATTAGATTCATTATTTTTTATTAGAAACATCTTCTATGATAACCTCTTTAGTATGTGATTCAGTTTCATTATTTGCACTTTCATTAGGTATAGGATTTGTTAATTCAACGGTTTGATCATTCTTAGGTGGGAAATAAGGAAGCTCTACATGTTTGATAGAAACACCAGGTAATCTAGGGCTACACCTATGTTTCATACAAATAATAGAGTAAATTTGTAAAAAGATAACAATGAAAACTCTCAAAAGGCTTAGTACCCTATGATAAGCTAGAGTTTGCATAAAGAGACGGGTTCACCAAATGTTTAACCCTAATTTTAGATAATGGGATATCTAGGTTTAATGGGTATTAGATTATATTTTTACACAAGGATGGTAAACTAATCTAATGAGTAGGCCATTTAATAGTAACTCAAATAAATAATATGTTGAATTTGTTGTTGTCAATCAGGAGTGCTACCCTTGTGAGAATGTGTGTCACTTATCACTCTTGATAAAATAATGGAATCTCTCCTCATTGTGGGTGAATTTAATATGGAGATAATATCTAGATAGAGGGTTGGTTCCCTTTATTCACTCACTAAATTTGATCCTAATCCTACTAACTACTAATTTTTTAACTAAGGTAAAGGGTGAAGGGATAATGCTCGCACTGGAATTAATATAAAAAAACTTGAATGAAAGGTGATGCACTAATGTTTGTGACCACTTTTGCTTATAATTAATACTCTTAGGAAACAAAGGAACTTGCACACGTTCTCTTTACTTCAGATATATGACTTTTACAATAGTGTTTCATACAAAGGACTTAGCAACACTCACTCTTAGCATGGAAGGAATGAAAATTTGTTCAATTCACATCCATACAAAAACTGAGATTGAACCTAGAAACTTATCATGATCTATATAAAATCATATTCTATAATAATCTATAAAAACCAAACATTAACATAGGAAAGATACTGATTCACAATGTTATATCAATGGAAATAACACATACACTTCACACAACAACCTAAAAATGGAGGAAACCAACTTATTATTTATTAAAAAGGTGTAGTAGAAAATTTTGATACCCTTTTAGCATAAAAAAATCAAAAAAAGTGATATGATAGTTCTATAAAATAAGATACAAATAAAAAAGAGTAGGATAGGAGAGACAAAGCAATCCCAAAATAGTGGTGACTCACTTTGTTCTCACACCCTTCAAATCACTACATAGTGTTTCCTAGATTCTCTCAACTCATTCCTTCATAAAATTGGAATATGAGGTAGATTTTAAATTGCTTTGAGAGCATGAAGAAGTTTGAGCATTGACTGGTCTTGTTTGACCCATTGAAGTGGTTAGATCTTTACTCACATTCCCTATATCTTTGTTTATTATCCTCCTTGACGAATAAGTCATCCATGAAAATATGTCTTCAATTATTCATCAATTTATCCATCGAATGCTTATCCTCATCCATTTAGGAGGTCTCTCCACCTTACTTGGGCTGTTAGAAGACTTCTTGAAGCATCTTTGACTTTTTTAACTTGCATGGCATAGGAGGGAAAAGTGGTCTTTTTAGGAATGCTAGAGACTTTGTCAACCTTTGAGACATCCTTCCAACTGACCTATGAATTTTTCCTACTCCATATGTTTATGTAGATTTTAAATTTCTTTGAGAGCTTGAAGAAGTTTGAGCATTGACTGGTCTTGTTTGACCCATTGAAGTGGCTAGATCTTTACTCACATTCCCTATATCTTTGTTTATTATCCTCCTTGAAGAATAAGTCATCCATGAAAATATGTCTTCAATTATTCATCAATTTATCCATTGAATGCTTATCCTCATCCATTTAGGAGGTCTCTCCACCTTACTTGGGCTGTTAGAAGACTTCTTGAAGCATCTTTGACTTTTTTAACTTGCATGGCATAGGAGGGAAAAGTGGTATTTTTAGGAATGCTAGAAACTTTGTCAACCTTTGAGACATCCTTCCAACTAACCTATGAATTTTTCCTACTCCATTTGTGGTGTATAAGATAAGTGGTGGCATTTATAAAGCTTGTTAAGATCCTTATGTAATGCTTTAGTGATTTGACCACTTGAAATCTTCCCTTTCCAATATGGCATAAAAGGTGAAAAATTGAGTTTGCCTTCAATAAAAAACTTTCCTCCATTTATTTCCTCTCTCCATCATATCATACCTAAAACAAGTACTTTAAGCAATCAAACACTCCAAAAGACTTGATTTTGCACCAAAACCTTGCATTTTCTCCCAATTCCTTATAGCCCTACAAACTAGTAAACCTCCTTGCTTAGAATAAAGTATGAAGTATCTTGGAAAAATAAGAACATATTTAAGGACCTATTGTCCCCATATATCTCCATTCCAAGTGAGAGTGTCATGTTTAGCTCATTTTCTCTCTCTAATTACACCTATTTACCTCCTTACCTAGAAATTGAGATTTTGCTCCACAAACTTCCCACAAATGTTGAACTCCTAGGAAGTATTTTATTAACTTTCCCCATTCCAATACCATTATCCATGTCAAATTTCAAATTTTGATACCTTTTACAGATGGGTGAACCATGAAATGGCCAAAAACACTAGTCTAGGTGTTTGTATAGGATTGAAAGGTAGTTTGAGTGTTTGGAGAGAATTTTATAGGTTTACAAGATTGGAAATGAATTTTTAAGACCAATAAAATCATTATACAAATTCATACTTTGAGAATGAGGTCTATTATTGCACTCCATAGGCCTACATCTAGGCTTTTTGGTTTGCAAATTGAGTTTTTCTTCACATTTTGATTAAATTGCTAACTTGCAGAGCTGGTATAACATTGTATGAGACATATAGATGTGTTTGGAGAGTTTCATAACCCCTATTAAATATTAATAAACTTTTTATCATGTTTTAGGAGCCATTTCATACATTTTTTCTATCAATAAAACACTTACGGCCATGCTTTTCAACCTATTCTGTATAGCTATACCTACAATTATACTATCCAATACCATATTCAGATGCTCATGGGACTTTTATAGGTAAGAAAAGTTATTTTGAGTAAAAAGGGTTCCATTTGAGGCACTTAAACCATCAATTTATTCAATTGGCTCCCTTAGGAGGGTTTAGGAGGGGTTTAAGTAGTTTATCATCTTAATGATGGTTTATAAAGAACAGGGGTCTAAACCAAAAAATAATGTTAGGAATTTATAGTAAGGAGACCCCTCTAACATACCCTATGGGCCTAAGTTATATTAAGAATGAAATATATTGAGAGGGGGGGTGAATCAATATATTATATATCTTATTTCTTAATCAAATTCTTTTTCTTTAACCATTTAACCACACATTCAAGATATGCAATAAAACTGAAACAATAATATGCACCACACGAGAGAGAGAGAGAGAGAGACCATATTTTTACGTGGAAACCCAAAGTGGGAAAAACCATAGAGAAAAATCTCAAGTATATGAATGAGCACCAACTCAAATTACAAAGTTTGCAAGCACCAACTTGCAAGAGTACCAACCCCTTTTTTGAGCTCCAAGACATCAACTATTTATGAGCACCAACCCACAAGAGCACCAACCCACAGGAGCACCAACCCCTCTTGTGTATAAAACATAATTATCTCTTAATGTTGCTTACTCAACAAATGATATAACTCTACAATATCTCCTACTTTTCTCTCTTAAAAAACAAATACAAATCATGCACTCTCTTGCATATTAAAAATGGCTTCTCAAGCCTTTATTTATAGCTTTCCAAATGACCTTTGGCATTCACCCTTTTTGACCCTTCAATCCTCATGTAAAATGGTGCCAAACTTGCATGACCCTTCATATCCTTGCATTTGAAAAGTCATATGGTGACCCTTCATAAGCAAAAGCATCCTTTCCTCTTTTGTCTTTATCTTGGTGACTTTTTGTATTCCTCAAAGTGTCCCTTCATGAAAAAATGAGCCATACCCTCTTTTATCTTCACATGGTGACTATTGGAATTCCTCAAAATGACTTTTCATGAGAAAATGTGTCTTATTCCTCTTTTGTCTTTTACCCCATGACTCTTTGACTTCTCCATGGGCCCTATTTTGACTTATATGAAACCAAAAATATATTCATTAATATTAAATAAATATTAACACACATTAACCAAGATATGAATATTAAAAATACCGTTAAATGCAATGGAGCATTTATCACCAATAATTCTAGACCTTTGACATTAATGACAATATTTCCAATAATTTCCCATGGAAAACCTCATGAAATATCTAAGCATAAGAAGGTGACCTTAGATGGGCATAATATGCATTATGCGAGGTTGACGAAGAAACATGCATAAAAGGGGAACTTTTTAAGGTTGAATATGAATGTTACTACCTCATGAAGGTATAAAAAACTCATCATGATCATCTCAATTAATACCCATCATCATCTCTATCCTTATGATCTTCTATAACATCATATCTGAGACTAAGGGTTTGTAAGCAAATTGGTCATTTTGACCCTAACTATTGGATTTGGTGCTTTCCACTATAACTAAGACCTTATTAAAACTATGTAAACCTTTTAAGTATGTATATTACTCACTTAGATCATTTAGAAACTTAAATTTGGTTGAGAATGCCATTTAACCCCTTATAGACTGTGCTTAAACAAACCTCTCAATAGATTAACCAGTTGTAGGTATCTTCACTATTTTTTTGGCTTGTAATGGCTTTGTTGAGGAAACTCTCCCTATCCTAATGTTGAAATATTCCTATGATAATCCTAGTCATGATTTCATACATTAAACTATTCATTTAAAACTCATTCCTCATATGAAACCTTGCAATCTTCTCAAGTAGACCTGATTATGCTTCCAAAAGTCTTTCAGTTGTAGGTGACTATAGGGGTTGAATTGCAAGGTTTAAACCATCCTATCAGGTCATTTTAAAGGTCTCTTTTGGTTCAAATTGAATATATTTACCTATATATTCACTTGATCCTCATTATAAAGAGCATATTGTCTCCAACTCTCTCCCAAGTCTTCATATGCCTCAAAAGGCCTATAACTATCCTTAAGGTGTCCTGACTACAATTTGGAATAGAGAATATCTACAAAATCTTAGTCTTTTTAATAAATTTATACCTAAAACCATTCAATTGTCCCCATATCTTTTTCAAAGCCCATATACTTTTATGTATTTATGAGATACCAAATTTTCCACTAGTTTATACACACAGGCCTATATGAGGGTGTCTAGGCCTGTCGGAGCACTAGAGACCTTTTTAGTTGTCACCTTGGGGTTTAGACTACTAAATAGTATATTTAGAAATTCTAATACCATTTAATGATATCCTCCTAGTTTTAAATACTAATTTAATACTTGCAAATCCTTCAATGACTTTGTATCTCAATGTTCATGTTCTATCATTCTTCATATTCTCTCTCATACCATGCTTGTAAATGTATTTTAAGTGTCTTTGACTGCAATCACATGGGATACCCTCCTTAGGAAACTTTATAATGCTCCATGAGATCATATTAGTTCCCATAAACCTGTTTACCCATCCAAATCTCAAAGTCTAATGCAACTACTTGCACCCTTTCCTGTCACTGTTCACACTATAACCTTGCTTGGTTGTACATGGTGATTTGATGTCTCTAAAATTAGGTCTTGAAACTTGAATTCACTAGTATTATGTACATTTACATATGTTTAAACACCATATAGGCTTGAATTACCTCTTTTGATACATATTCTCAAAGTATTCTCATGGAATATATGACTTACGGGCCTATATGAGAGTGTCTACATTTCATGACATTCTAGGTTTTGAATGAGTCTGTGAAGGTCTTATTTACCTTAGATCATACTTACATTATCTACTTTACTAGTGTTATTCCTTGAAACTTTACTTAATTATTTCTTCTCTCTCATACCTTTCTAGCAAAATAATGGCCCAGTACCAAAATATGATTTTAAATGTCTTTGTTTGTAACCTAGTTGTAGATGCATATTTTGAGCTGAAGGTTTAATCACAGGTAAAAACAAATGTTGATTCATGACTCATTTTCAAAGACTTTTATATACTAAACCTTTCATCTCCAATTCAAATTTTATGCAAGTTTACAAACTTCAAAAGTAGGCCTGAAACAAGACATTAACCTATAGATAATCATTTGGTCCTCAATTTAGCCTTTGTATGGATAGAGGAAGGCATGATAAGGTTAAGTCAAATGGAAAATGTGTATCAATGCATCTATTTAATATATTTCACCTTTCCTTGCTTGAATAAGTATCAAATTGATACATAAAATCATGATTAGAATCAAACCAAAAATGCCCTTTTACCTTAAATTCTACTAAAAAACCCTTAATCTCTGCTAAAGTATGATTTAGAGTCCTCTTTTATGATCATTATTTGTTCATTGGTGGTATATTGAACCATGATTTTAAGTGTGTGTTGAAACATTCTCATATTTTCATCTATCGAAGGCTTACATCACCTTTAACATCCATTTGACATCTTTATGGTTCATCTTAGGTGCACACGGTCTATTTAAAGTCTCTTTCAGTTTGTAATACACAAACTTGACTATGTCATTTAGGCATATAAGGTATATTTGTATATTTTACTCTCATAGGTGCCATTAGTGACCTTTAATAACTATATATAGTGTTATAAAACTACCTCATGCTCTTAATCAGCCTATTTACCTTCATGAATCCTCTATATGATCTTGTTACAATAAGAACTCATGATTTTATGACTATATCTTGCTAAAAGATCATCTCACTCCCATTTATCAAGGAAGCCATTATTTACAAAATTAATACATGAATTTATTGAAGGTAATAGGTGTCACATTACTGAAACATAAACTTGAGAAACCTTTAAATATGAAAAACACTCAGTTACTAGATTAATCATGCTTTCAAGTTGTTGACTTTGACAATCAACATAGGCAAATGGTTTCCTACCAAAATACCATTATCAAAACAAAGTACCTAATGATTCCAACATGGAAGAGGCCCTATTTGACCTTAAAATCACCCCACCATAACCATTTTTCTCTATTAAGTTCTCAAGTGAAGAAACAGAGGCAAACCTGGACCCTTTATGAATGATTAGGATATAGTGACCCCCTTACATTATTAACGATTATTCATAAATATGGAAAAATGAATATAATAACTAATTATAGTAAATTAAATTTTATTATGGTCCCTATCATTTACCCATATATTTGAACCTAACCTTCTTTCTCTTATCCATACTGAATAAAAACCAATGACCTTCCTTAAGCTATCAAATAAGTTGATAGGAGAGATGAATCAGTTTTTTGCATTTTAACATCTGAAACTCTTTAAAAATAATGGATTTGACCTTATGTGGAATAAATTAAGTCTTTAATATTCTTTAAATTCAATTTCACCTTGAAATTTTATACAGACAACCTCAAAAGATCCATTTTTAGCACTAAAACTACCATGACCACTTAAGAAACTTGATTAAACTACTACAAAAGGTATTCACAAGACCTTTACATGTTTGAATAGGTGTATAATGACCTTATTTTGGTACTATAATTCCATTACCTTTCAAAACATACTCTAAAATCCATAAAGTGATCTAAAATGCAACCAATTAGGTTATGATGTTAGCTAAGAATATCACCAACCTGTTTGATCTTTTGTAGAGCATTACATGAACTTGAAACCTGCTATGATACCTATCAAGTGTTTATAATTGTTGTCATTGATTTAAATTCAAATTTTGATGTCATTGATGTCAAGGTCAAGGTTGATTTCAAGTTTAAGGTTAATGTCAAGGTGCACCTAATAAAAATGTATGGTGAAGAGGTATGTGACAAAGAAGCCATGTGACAAGAGATAATTTGAAGGAAACCTATTATCTCTCTATTAATAGAGAATTTTAAGGAAAAATAATGATTATTATAAGGTTTCTTTCAAGTTTTAGTACAATGTAATCATGTTTGAGTACCATTCCTTGAGTACAAGGTTCTTGAGAAGCCTAGTCATAAAAAGCATAGTCATATCATGAGCATGTACATGATGAACATGGAGAAGTATGTATAGAGGTATGATATTGTATAATAATCATAAATTTAATATTATTAAAGTGTATAATCATCAAGGAGTGTTTCAATATCATTTTCCAAAGTTGTCAAGTGTTTGAACCTAGCAAGAGACTTTAGAAGGCTTGTGCATATGATGCCTAGTCTTGTGTATAAAGGAGCAAGGTGGCCTAGTGATATGGATGCACAAATATATAAGAGGTGTATATAGTTTTTTAAGTATTAATATGATTAATTTGATCACTTATGAGTCTCTTAGAGTGATCCTACAAGGGTAATACCTATAGACCTAGCATGTAATAAGATTAGTTCTAGACCCTACCTGACCTAATGTGGTGTCATGAGGTATTGTCAAGGCATATTAAGAATTTATGGTAGTGTTTAATCATGGTAATTAGTTTTCTTACATGTATATTATGTTTTTATATCTTGGATAGTGGCTAAAAGGTTAGTTTCAAGGCTTGATGTGACTTGCAGGTCAAAGGCCTAGAGAGCAAAGAGAGAGATGGTGGTCAAATAGGGTATCAACATCAGTGTCCAAGGCAAGTGTGAGTATGTGTGAATTAAAAAATTTATTTCATGTTGTTTCAATAATTTTTACCACGTTTTAGGTCAAAATTTGAAGTTTTAGGCAAGTAAAAATGTTTTGAGGTCTCTCATGTGCACAAAATGAAGAGTTATCAACCCGAGAAGAACTTTCAAGTGCTCATTAGCATGTGTAACCTATAAATGGGAACCTAATATATTCATGGTATATCTTTAAATTTATTATCTCAAATTTTCAATCATTGGTTTTTACAATGAAGGACTAAGCTTTATGAATGATCATTAAGACTGAAAGATGGTTTAAACCCTCAAAGAACCCTAATAGTGACCCGATATGAAAGATCTTGTTATAAAGTGATAAAAATTAATTGGTATGAATATTTAAGTTATTTTATCATGTATTAAACTCTCTTTATAACCTATAGGTGTGATTGGTTTGTCAGATGAGTGAATGGACCCTACAAAAAAAGCCTTATTTCTTAAAGATTTGTTATAGCAATCAAAGTTGACCAAGTCAAAGCTTATAAATCAATGAAGGTTGAATATTGATAATTTTATTATATTTTTATGGTGGTTTATGAATATTTTATATCCCTTATGTTTTATAAACCATACATACAATTTGACCTATCGCTAACAGGCTTAATGGTGCAAACAGTGAGAAAACCAGGCAGAAGTGAGAAGTTGATTAGGTATGTGCTATCATGGATTAGGGATGAATAAAAGTTTATGAAAATTTTGATATAATTTTAATACTTATTTATTTTGGATATATTTTTTTGAGGTTAGTGGATATGATGAAAATGTTGCTCATAAGGTGACATGTCTAGTGAAGATGAGATAGTGAAGATGAAAGTTCATGAGATTGGTCTACAAGACCAATATTATAAATTAAACATGGTATATTTATATATAATAGTTACCTAATGATATAATAATATAATACTCATGAATAATAATTCTCTTAAAGTTTATATATAGGTGTTTAAGGTCATTAACATCATAACTGTGTTTGAAGATAAATTGGCAGATCTAGGTAAGCAAGTTATAGTGCTGAGTTGGAGCCTCTTTGCCCTAAGTTGAAGCATAAAATGAATACTATGTTGTTTTTTAAGACATAAATTGATCCGGGCAACAATTCAGGTGAAAATTCAGGTGACGGGTCTACCCCAATTGATGACAGAACTTTTGGGAGCCATAACTTTTATACCGTAGCTCCAATTGACTCATTATTTGAACCGTTGGAAAGCTAAGAACAAGGAGAACATGGTGAGATGGAATGGAGATTTTATTTATGAATTTTTACCCCCAAAAACTCAATTTAATTTCACCAAATTTTAATTTTAGTAGTGCAGTCTAAAAATAGTAAGTTTCTAAAAATAGTAATTCCTCAAATTTTATAGTGTTGTAATTCATAGAAGTCAAACCAATTCATTTTCCTCAATATTGGTGACTATTCACATCCTTCCCCCACCTTAAAAATATTTATAAATTAATATTTAACCTGAGATGGAAATTAGATATTTATTCTCAGAGATAAGCATATGTTTGGGTCTGCAAATTTGATCAATAAAACATCTCTTCTCAGAGATAGCATTATTTGAATTGTTTTGTTATTATTTCTTGAATTATCTTTCAACAAAATATTTAAAGTTTTAGACCAAAAATTTCCTATATATGCCTTTAATAATATTTTAATTCAATTAAAGTGATTGAAATGGTAAAGCTAAAATGAGTTGATTGGTTCAGGTTTGATTGTGTATACTGAAGACAAAAAATTGGTCTACAAGACCAATATTTGGCATTAAACCTTGTGATATTTGTACTTAAGAGTGATTTATATATTTCAAATAATATCTTTAATGTGTCATATGTCATATAAATAATTCATTAAGGTGTTTAAGATCAAGTTTCCATGACTGTGTTTTGAGGCTAGTTGGTAGTTCTGAGTGGGTTGCTTGTAGAGAAGGGTTTGAGTAATTTTGACCTGAGTTGTGAAGTATAAAACATATGGTGATGACATTAAGTCATTTATCCTCTGTATATATTATTTTTTTTCATTTTTTTTCAAAATTATGTTTTTACTTTAGTTATTCAAAATGAACTTTCTAAGTATACACAGGCATAATATGAACATTACTAATGGTGTGCTTCAAGTAGTGGTTTAAGATAAAAAGTGTTATAGAAAAAAGATGAGCCTATAAAGGTCATATTTTAATGTCATATTATGTTTTCCTACCATATTAAATTTTTATAATTGGTCCAAGGAAGACAAAGTGTAATGTGTCTTAGAACAGACCTAATGGGATTAGGTTTATATGAGACCTAAAGGTAAGATAAGGCCTAATTGAGGTAGGTAAGCTATAAAGGGTCTAAAATCATGTTTGATTCATTTATATGATATTTCATATTATTAATTTTATGGATAATCTAATAAAGTTAAGGGTGCTTGGCCGACCAAGAAGGATATGAATAAGAAAGACTTGTATAAATACTAGGCATTTTTAGGCGTATAGAGTGTGGAGTGAAAAGTGAATAAGAAAATACATTGGTGAGAATAATAAGGTATCATAGACCATCATAAGATCATATAATATTAGTGATTAATATTTGATATAGGTTATGCATATGAGGATCAAGGTCATATGACCTAATCAAGTCAAGAAAAGGGCTAGTTGAGTGAAGAAGGCTAGAGGCCAGTTTGAGAGGGATAGAAGTGTGTGAAGAGATGAAAAAGGAAATAATCATATATTGTATAAGAAATAAGTTATTATGAATGTGATAAAAAAAATTAGGTGACTGATTTGGTGTTTATTCATCTAGGGTGTTGGTACCTCCTTACAAGTACGTGTTTGTTAAAGGCTAGTTAAGTTGGTGCTTAACTAGTTGGGGTTGGTGTTCCATGTGAAGTGGGTGCTTCACAAAATTTTATGTTTGTCTTATATAATTGTAGTCTATTTTAATATATCAATTTTTTTTCATCCCCTTGAGTTTTTCCCATAAATATCATGTGTTGAATTGTGCAATCTTATTTCATGCTTGTAAAATTGATTATTTATGCATTGCTTTATCTATATGTTGATAATTTATTGCATGAAATTGATAAGAAAGTCTTGAATAATTATTCACCCCCCCTTCTCAGTAATTTTTATTCTAAAATTAAGACACTTTAGACTCCTTTCATCACTTGAAACTCACTGAAACGGGTCAAGAAGTGGCTAGACATGTACATAGTTATGATGAATAAAATCTTAAACTTATCAAATATACCTTAAACTCTAATAATAAGGTTTTAAATTACCATTACAAGGACATAAAAAGACAAACACAATGATCTATAGGGTAAACAAATATGATGAGCAAATTTTTAAATTATAGGGGTGACAGTTTGACCTATGAGGTCAAACTTGTCAATAGTTGTATAATTGAGATTGGTAAAAATAGTAAAGTATAGCTATTGATAGATATTGAAATAAATAGGGAATAATGATACTTAAATAGTTTATTGTGTTCATTTAGGTCTAATATATAACATGTTGAAGTGGACTAGAAGGTGGTCTTGGAATGGTCATGAGATTATAGTAATATTCTTTGCATGGCTTTGAATGCTTACATTAGATCTAGAAAGTTGCATCGACATGGGTTTATAACTTTGATGCATGTGCCATGTATGAAATAATGACTATATCTAGATGCAACCTACTATAATCTTCTATGTTTTCTATCACCTTTCTTCTAATGTATACATATCATATGCATAAATTTTCACTCTTCATCAAATGATCAAACCCTATCTTCTTCACCCTTAGAGTGATTATGGAAAGAGGATTAGTGGGCTCATGATGTCGATTCACCCAAGGACCCTATGTAAATGGGTGATGATTACATTCCTTATAATCTGAATAAGTCATCATACTTATGTAGTTATCCCCTATGTGTTGGTTTATGTGTGCACAAAGATGAAATATGTGATAAGCAATGGCATGCAATGACCTAGCTTGTAACTTAGAAAATATGGCTCATGAAATACTCTTAAAATACTTAGATATTTGGAAATATTTCTCTTATAACTAATATATAAATAGGGATGAATAATATAGTATTCTCACTTGAATACTTGATTGAGGGCTTCTTGGTATACTTCAATGTGAGTTGTATGTGATTTTTAGGTATTTATTAGGTGAGAAATGAATTAGAGTTGATCTTGTATATATATCAATCCTTTTTTTAAATATCTCACACTAATACCCTTGGGCCTACCTTTAGGATACATTTTATTTGAAAATTAGATGACTTTTAGGCACTTGACACTTTATATAAAAAGTGGACACTTGTATTGATGCAGGTATTTTTCTAGGATGCAAGTGTTCATAAAGTTAAAAAATAGGTACAGGTCTAAAATTGGTAGTGAAGCATAATGATAAGGTTTAAAGATTTTGGTATATTATATAAGGCTTGGTCATCAGAATAAAATTGGTTTGATGAAGAGATAAGTAACTTATCACAAATAGATAGTGAATGTGAGCCTTTCAGAAGTGGATAGGTCTATAATTGAAATGTACAACCATGATAGATTTTTTTTTAGTGTACAAGACTATAATACTACATAAATCATATTTTAGTAACTATAAGGAATAATACGATGTGAAAAAATAGGTATTAATTAATGCATAAGCTAATTAAATATAAAAAGGGGTAAAATTAACATGATCAAGTATTCGTGATAAGATTTAGGTTATTACATTCTGATGGGGGTCTTCAATTCCTTATTTTAATAATATCAATCTAGGGTTGGTGTCCAAGGAAATATGTAATAAGAGAAAGATATATCTAGTAAACAGTTCCTTCTACCACACTCCACACTTGTAAAATTTGAAAAGCACTCTAGCAAAAATTCAATCACACATGCATGAAATTAAATCACACTTTTAAGAAAGTAAATTTTTGTATTGAAAATAAATAATAAACAAATAAAACACCTGCATGTTCATAATAAATTGTAAAAATGAATAGTTATAGACAAAGAAATAAAATAACAATTTATAACAAAATAAAGAAATAAATAAAAATACATTGATTTATTTTCTTTGGAATGAGTGGCAGACTCATTTCTTGAAAGAAAATTTATTTAGAACACAAGATTCAGAATAGATTACTCAGAATTATAGAGAAAAACATATATTTAGTGATTGCATTTGGGTGTGGAAGGTTGAATTTATAATCTCATGCTTCCAACCAACACCTTATTTAGGAGTAACAACCTAGATATCCTAACCTATCTCAATCTCCATAAAATATGGAGAAAGATATTTATTATAAGAATGTAATCTATTACAACATATTCTCAATATCCATAAATATGGAGAGAGCTATTTATTGGGAAAAATTACATAAATCTATATTTGGATACAATCTATAAATAAGTCTATTTATAAAGACTCCAATGGAAAGCATTCTTATGATGGATGGAATATACCAAGAAATCATTAGAATACATTTAAAAATACTTTCCAAACAAGTCCATAGTAGTTCTATTGAAGTTTATAGTAGTCTTGATGCAGTTCATAGTAGCTCTGATAAATTTTGTAGCACCCCTAATGCAGTCTATAAAAAACCTCATATAATCATAGTAAACTTGATTTAATCCATAGAAAACCTAATGTAATTCATAAAAAACATGATATGGTCTGTAGTTATTGGGCGTAGTTGTGGACTAAGTTTGGAGCTACTGGGTGAGTCCATAGTTGAATCTAGAATAGACTAGGTGATATGGTATCATGCTAAAATATTGAATCCTCTTTTAGGAGCTACTGTAGAATACTTTGACACCACTCCAAAATTATTTTTTAATGGTTACTTTTCATACTTTGAATCATTCTAGCTTAGTATGGACTGTGTATGAACATATTGACATCCTTTTCCCATTAATCATTAGAAATAACTAACAAATAGATAACAATTAATTCTAAATAAATAATAATGATATATACTTTTTATTTTATTTTAAATAAACTATAAGTTTGAAAACTACATTTAGATCTACTTCTTATGCAAGAAAAAGGATGTTATTTAATGGATATAATGAGCCAAGTTATGGTCTCATCACATCCCCTTCCTTTAGTCTAGAAATGAAATTTATAGATTAAATGAAAGACATACCTTTTTGTGTAAGACACAATTTGTCTTTGAGCTAGTAATTTAATCATGTAAGACATCATAATATTTAACAAACCCTACAAAACACATGAAGTAGTTACTTTGTTCTTTTGAAAATTAAAATTTGAAAAATCTTGAATTTTAAAATTTGAAAATGTTTAAATTTAGAATTTTATTGAATTTGTAATGAGAGGAAGGAAATAATACACCTTGTATGTATGAAACCAATCTTTTTTTTGGTCACTTTGTTTTGATATGATGCTTCCTTAAAGCATTGGGAATTAGTGTCTCTCATTGGAGAAGATGGTTTCCCAGCTAAACCATTGGAAAACATTTAGGGTGATCAAACCCCAAATTAAATTTGCACTTTTAGAATAGAAATAAAACCCATTAAGGGATGCTAAAAACTCAATATGCCTATGTATATATTTTTTTAATAGGTTGAAATATAAATTAGATTCACATATATAATATTGGAGTGTGTAGTAATCTTTAAGTTATGCAATATGTGTGTAAACCAAAAAAAATCAACCACTGTGGATGGCTCATAGCTTCAATTGAAATTGTATTCATTAATGCATGATCAAAAGAGAATGGAATACACTCATACTCCTACCATGTCTATAGCTAATAAAATAGAATTGAAAAGTGTGGTATGAATTTGTATCATGCCCCCATTGTAACTGTAGAATTCGAAAGTATATGTAGAAGCTCATTGGAGACTTTGATCAAAAGAGAATGGAATACACTCATACTCCTACCATGTCTACAGCTAATAAAATAGAATTGAAAAGTGTGGTATCAATTTGTATCATGCCCCCATTGTAACTGTAGAATTTGAAAGTGTATGTAGAAGCTCATTGGAGACTTTGAAACTATCTGTATTTTTAATTTTATTTTGAAATAAGAATGTATAGGCATGGCATATACCTCCATAATATATGTCAATAATTGAATTTTAAAACATCTTTCAACTTTTTAAATTTTACTTGTGCCAAAATTTATATTTACTCTTTAAAAATGCTTATCACATGCACAAGAAGGCCACTGAAATGCCTCCCTTTTGAGGTGGTGGAACTAATCCTTAAAGTCACTTTTATCAAAAGAAAAATTAACTTACAACATGGATAGTAAAGATGTCATCATTTAAAATTATAGCATAAGGAAAATGTATGTTAGCAAAGTAATATTTGCATAATTTGAATATTGTTTGTAATATATGAGGCATGGCCTATAGAAATATGTCAATGAAGCTCATATAATTAGAATGTATAATTAGTATATTAATGTTAGTAGTGCATGGTATAGATCATGAGACTCATAAAACTCAACAATATAAATAAGCACACACACAACAAACACAATGATAGCAATGTCAATTAATAAGTCCAATGGTTGCATATAAGAGACATGTTTAAATACCACATTAAAGGACATGTTCAAATGTCACACACAATAAAAAATATTATAAAGATGTTAAAACAAGTTTTCACCCAAGGTCCAAGTACCACACATAATATATAAGTAATATTAATCTATTACGTACAAATAACAACATCAATGGAACATAAAATTAAAAATGTAGTCTAAACCATGCATGTGGGATGTGATCATATCCTAGCAGATAGGATATTCATGTAAATTATGTAAGATAGAGATGTTAGCAATACATTTTTCAATAGTATAGAGTTAAATAGTATAAGAGCCATAGAATGATAACACATGCATATACAATTACATACGAATAAGATGCCCCCAGTTTAGCAAGGTTACTTGGTAGAGGTAAGTCCAACACCTTGATCCTTATAAAGTTTGTGTGTCATGTATAACACTCATGAATACCATGAAATGAATGTGTGATAGAAAAAGAGTATGTTATATATTCATCATGAGATAAATAACATATTGCAAACATGTAAACTATATTATAATCATGTTTATGTCCTAAAAAAAAATTTAAATATTTTGAATGTTTTGCATTTTGAAATATATGATTTTTTTTGTATTTTTACAACATTAAATTCAACAACACTAGAAACTAGTAAAATCAAGGTGTCGAAAGTAGAAGAATTTAGAAATATCTAAACTATTTACATGTGTCAATGTTAAATATGCACTATAAATAATTTTATGGCCATATATGAGCAAGATACCCCCTTTGTATGTGAATTATAACTTTGGAAAATTTGTAGGAGATTGAAAAATGTATGTAGAGTATTTATTGTACATATATATATATCATCAAATGTATAATTGTTAAAAGATGTCACATGTATGAAAACATAGCACTAAAAATGAAATATTTTGCATGAAAAATAGTTATTTTCATACTAAAACTACATGAAAATATTAAAATTGGGAGTATTAAGGTTTTGTGTGTTGAAATTGAAATTTATAGGTAGAAACTAATATTAGGACAAGATCGACCAACTGAGATAATTGACCAACTAGGATAATAATGGTAATTGATTTTGTCCTTGATGTAAAATGATATCTTATCAGTGAATACTATAAAAACATAGAAGTTAAATAATAGGTTATAGTAAAATTTATCAGTATTTTGAACTTTTCAAATCTAGAAAGAGAAAAAGAAGAGCCAAGAGGCCAATAAATCAACAAGAGCCAAGGAATTATAAAAATTGATCAATCGATCACATATGCAAGTAAATAAAATAATATGATACAACATAAAATTAGTTATGTTTCTATGCCATTAACCTATAGTTTATTTATGGATATGTGTGGTTGACTTATGGCTTACACACCTTCATATTAGCTTGTTGCATTTCTCTATGTTCTTAGTTTGATCGGCCTATCGAACAACCATGGATAAGTAGAGTATATATAGGAGGTAGTGGTTAGTCTTTTATTATAATATTTTGAATTTTTTTCTTATTGAATTATTGTGGAGGTTGTCCTCTCAAAGTGGCTTAGTCATAATATTCAAGTATTCTACTCTTTCACCAATTGTTGTTGTGGATCTACTTATTTTGCTCTTAATTTTGTCATATATAATTATATTATTGCAAATCATATAAGTAATTTCTTTACAAGTGGTATCAGAGCTTCTATTTGGGCAAGTTTTATGGCATAATGTTTTTTTATATCTAGCATCCTAAGCATTAGAAGCCCAGGCCGAAAAAACATAACTTGTGATTTGGGAGGAATTGATTTTTTTCATCACCATAGTTTTGTTTGTGAAGTTTTTCTACAAAAAAAGAAAAAACATTTTTTCTAAGTTAAAAAAAAGTCTAGAATTTTTTTTACCTTATGCAAATTTGTAGTAGTTGGATTCATCTCTATGATACGATCGCAATGGTATATTCTATTGGTACACTTTTTCATGTTGAAATTTTTCACCCATGTGCACAATAGCAGTAGTTGAATTTGTCTCGGTAATATGATCGTAATGGTGTACTCCACCGATACATTTTTTGGGGTTGAAACCCTTCTAGGGTTTGTGCATGATTGGTCCAAACACTCACAATATGAGAAAGGGCAAGCAACTTCAAAAACTCCTCATAAGGATGACATGGAATTTGAAACTTTTGATCCATCCATTTCAGAGGTAGTTCAACACTTTAAGTTAGAGTTATAAGGCATGGTGAAAAAAGAGAATTATGATATGGTTCAAGGAGAAATTACATGTTTGAGAGGGGACTTGGGTAGCATGAAGGATCAATTACAATAAATATATGGGAAATTGACCAACTTATCAGCTTAGCCACTACAAAATAATCCTCCACCACTTTAGTTTGGTTCTCCTCTAAATAATACCAACACCAATTATGGCCCTAAGCCGATGTTGTCAAATGTGTAACTATGCAAGTTTGATGGTAATGATCCACTCACTTGGCTCACTCAATTTGAAAATTTATTTGATCTACATCAGACTTCATGTTCACAAAAACTGGCTATGGCCCCTCTATATCTAGAATTTGAGTCATTCATTTGGTATCATTGGTTATTTGCTCAAATTAAAAAGGTGTCCCAGTTTCATGGTTAGTATTTTTTGAAGAATTGTAGCTCCACTATTTCAATAATGTCTTTGAAAACTAATTCAATCATCTAACCAAGTTGCACCAGACTGGGACTATTAAGGACTACATTCATTAATTTTAGAATCTCTCTTTACATGTGGTAGACATCACTGAAGAAAAACTACTAACCTATTTTTTGGTGTCCTCAAAAATAGCATCTCATTGGATGTTCACATGTTTCATCCTAGTATTGTATTTGAGGCCATACCAAGGGCACACATGGTTGAGGAAAAAGATCTAATCACATGAAGACCTTTCACCATTGTTCATGAACACACCTTCCCAACACAATCATTTCATCAGCCTATAAGATTGACACCTCAACAAGTGGAATAAAAACATGCAAAAGGTTTGTGTTATGGTTATGATATAAATTTGAGAAAAGGGCATTAATGTGCTGAAAAGAAGTTTTACATTGATGGTGCTAATGAGGAGGAAGAAGATGAGGAGGCTTCAAAGGAAGGGTTAGAAGAACCTGAGGATGAATCTAAAGATTCTCAACCTACTATTTTTTGTCATGCACTTTCAGGGATTAGTACTCTTTAAACTCTCAAAGTGGTGGGGTTCTTGAAGAAATAGAAGTTGATTGTGTTAATTGACTTTGGGACTACACATAACTTAATTAATATTAATTCAATTGCTCATTTTAATTATTTCATTTTACCCAAATCTAGACTTTTAGGTCATGATTACATATGGTGGTATGGTCAACTGTTCTAAAAAATGCCATAGTATTAAGCTTGTTATGGGAGACTATTTGTTAGATTCCCCTATGTTTGATATTCTCAAGGGAGGAGTTGACATTATTTTAGGAGTGCAATGGATCACCACTTTGGGCATTATTGAGATAAATTTATAGGAATTATTCATGATTTTTTATTCAGAAGGAAGAACTTTTGAACTACATGGATTATCGGCTAAATATCCACAACTGGTTAATTCCCACCAGATTATGAAGATTCTTAAAAATGGTGCAGAAGGTTTTGTGGCACACTTATTTTCCATGGAGGTTAAACCAACCAAGGATTCTACTCATCCTAATTTACAAAAGGTGTTGGATGACCATAATTTTATTTTTGGTGACATGTTAAAAGGACTTCATCCAAGTCATGCACATGATCATGCATTCAAACTCATTCCAAGAAGTACACCTAATATCAGACTCTATAGGTATCCCTATGCCCAAAAGAGTGACATTAAAAATATGGTAAGAGAAATGTTGGAGGTAGGAATCATCTGATATAGTCAAAGTGAATATTCCTCTTTGGTATTCATAGTGCGAATGAAGGATGATAGTTGGAGGATGTGCCCAAATTAAAAATAACTTAACAAATGCACCATCAAAGATATGTTTCCTATTTTAGTAATTGATGATTTTCTAGATGAATTACATAGTGCTATTTATTTTACCAAGTTAGATCTTCACTCTAGATATCATCGAATTCACATTCATGATGAGGACATACCTAAAACTACTTTTAGAACTCATGAAGGCCACTATGAATTTGTTGTCATGTCTTTTGGCCTCATAAATGCACCATCTACATTTTAGAGTTTGATGAATATGTAGTCATATAAAATATCTAAATTGGTAGTTTGAGTGTGGCTTATGACACCCTATCCATAGGTCCTTCTTGCATGCTCTTGTGACCTTTTTAGACACCTTTTTACTCATTTCCAATCATTTGTAGCCTTCTAAACAATGATTCCACCTCAACTAGGCTACTTTTCTTAGGCCAATCCTATCCCCCCAGGTCTTGAGCTTATAGGACAGGAGTGTCATACCTATATTATAGCATCAAACCATAAGGTGTCCCATTTTCAATTCTCATGTCCCTTTGCAATTTGAGCCCAAACGATCATTTTCATCTGATTCTTATCCTTCATCATATCAGCCTAGCACAAATACATCTAACTTATGACCAATAGTTCCCTATAAAATCCTATCCAAATTTTATTTAGAAGAGAGGCGATAAATATTAAAAAGTAAGAAATAATAAAAACAAATCACTAAGGAAAAACTTACCTATTTTTTGCATACAGTCACCCAACATAGCTGCAAACATATTCAAACCCTCATACTAGTCCTTAGACACCTCAAACACTCTCAATTTAGCATTTTTGCATCTGCATCACACTGTTGCATAAAACACATTAGGTGGGAGAAATACATATGGCTTTATCCCTCTTCAGAGTATTGGTATGTAGACAGTGTGCCCACACAAGGGATGTAGATCACATGTTTAGTGCATCTTACACACTAACCCCCCTTTTCTCAAGTGATTCAAAGATTGTTTTATCAAGCATGATGGAAAGTTAGGGTTTGAAGATTAAAATATCTTTACATTGAGTTCCATCATTATTCAACACTCAATATTTCATAGGTAGTATCACAAAAAAATAGCACAAAGAACCCAAAAAACTCAAGTCTCTGTGACCAGTTTGGACAATAGCAGTAGGAGTGGACAACAACATCAGACCCCAAAGTGTCATGTTTTTGGTGTTTCTATCCTTTCACCAAAATAAATCTAGATTTAGATTCATGACATTATCCTAGTCCTATACAGCTAGTTTAAGCCTTTGTCTCAGTCATCTCAATCCAATTTCAAGTTAAGTTATATTTCTCCTAATTTATTACTATTTTTAGAAAGGTAAAAAAGAAAAATATATTATACAAATTAGGACTATAATTATTGAAATATTATTCACTGATTTATTAATCTAGACCCTTAACTAAAATAAGAATAAAACTCTATTATTCTTAAAAAATTTAAATCATTTGACCCTGACTTACTTCATTTGCGCACAAAAACCCTAGAAACCCTAGGAAAAATTCCTTGCTAATTTTTTAATATTTTTATGATTTTTTTTTTTGCATATATAAATCGAAATTTCACATTTAATTTTAAAATTTACCATAGTAATTTTAAAAATTATTTCTTTCAAACCCTAGTTAAATTCACTAGGTCCCTTTGCTTCTTGAGGTATCACCTTACATGTTTGTGAGCTTCGTATCCTTTTTATGCATATTCTAGTTCATTATTTAGATTATATTTATTTAATCTTCTCTTTCATTTTTTAAGTTGTTTTCTTTATGCCACTTAAGCTCCTTGCATATCTTAGTTTAAGACAAAGTGCAAGACTTAGTAGCAACCCTCCTGAATTCACCCAGATTCCTCCAATCCATCCATATACCATGGATAAACAACCGACACACAGATGAAATGGTAAGTGCCACATCTCTGATTCTTATTGACATCAATGATGATCAAGATATTTTTACAATTAAATGATTACAAATTCCATCAATATCTAATGTAGATTTGATTTCCCTTTACATCTTAGCCACTATGAACAGTTTTGTAACTCTAAATGGTTCTCTGATATCTATAACTTTCTAAACAAATCTATTAAACCAGACACTTTTTCATGAAATGACAAATTGAATTTACATAAACAATCACTTCATTATGTAATCATTGGTAGAGACCTTTTTAATCGATCCTTCGACAGATAATTGTTTTGATGCTTAACTTCAGCAAAAGCCAAAATTGCTCTTAAATAGATACGGTGGTCACTTCATTAGAAAGGCCATGTCACAAAAATTACTTTGACAGGGGTAATAATGGCCTACCATGGAAGACAAATGTTCACAATATGGAAATTTATGTGATAAATGTCAATGACATAGTAACCTACAGCATGCACCATCACAATAATTATAACCTATTATCTCTCCATAGCCATTTATGTTATGGGGATTTGATCTTATCAAAAAGATTAACCTTGAATATATCAATGGGCATAAGTTCATCATCATAGCTACAAAATACTTTACCAAGTGGGTGAAAGCCATTCCACTTCAATCAACCATAGGGGAGGATATTTGTAGCTTCCTCATGACTCACATTATTTTATGCTTCAGCCTACTCTCATCTATCATTTTTGATAATGGAACATCATTCAAGAACAAAACTGTCAAGAAATTTTACACAAAATATAAGATTAAACACACATTTTCCACTTCATACTACCCACAAGAAAATGGTCAAGCCAAGGCTACTAGTAAAACCATCAATAGCATTTTGAGAAAAATAGTGACCAAATTCAGAGATGATTGGCACAATCAACTAGTTTTTGCATTATGGGCTTATCACATAAGTATTCATACACCCATAGGATCCACTCCTTATTCACTCATTTATGACGCATAAGTAGTTTTACCATTATAATTAGAAATCCCATCTCTTTGTGTCTCCCTTAAAGGTATTCTCACTGATGACCAATATCATGAAAAACATCTACACCAACTTGAGCAGTTAGACCATACATGCATTCAAGCAGCTGAACATCTCAGAATCTACTAACAACATATACAATGATCTTACAATAAATGAGTTCACATTAAAGAGTTTGAATTTAATAATCTCATTCTCAAAGAAAATCTTTGTAATTTTAACGCCAAATAAGAAATCAAAGGAAAATTCAAACTAAATTAGCTAGGTCCATACCTCATTATCAAAAATCTTAGTCCTAAAGTGTATTGTCTATCATCACTTGAAGGAAAGAAACTCAAAAATCCAATTAATATTATACATCTACGTAGATTCCATGTATAGTATTTCATTACACACATTTTACTGTACATAGTTTCTTTTTGCTTACTTGTACATAATTTCTCAGTTTACTTGTACATAGCTTGTTTTCAATTTCTTGTACATAGTTTCATTTTAAATGATTTTACATAGTTTATTTCAAAAATACTAAAAACAATAAAAAATTTAAAATACAAAAACATTCAAATAATTCAAAATACCAAAAACATTTCAACTGTATGCATTATCCATGCTTTACATTTCTACTACCATGCTAGACTTACATTTTGTTCCTATTGTTTATCGATTTATCTATACCATGATTCACTCCATCTTATTTGAGTGTGTGCAGTGACACCCATATCCTTGATTGATTCACTCTACCCATTGAGGGGACATCGTACTTCTACATTCGAGACATAGATTGGCATATCTACCCACCAAGGGCATCTTCTACATAACTACACCATCCAGGTTATGTCATTCCTACACCACACACTCTAGTTATCATGATAATGTATATTACTTACTATATTACACATATTATCCTATCAACACTCACTAGTATATAGCACTTGTGTATATCTTAGCATCTAACTAGTCTTGTACTCCATATTTTGCACACTTTCACTTCTTGCTCTGATTAGTTAGATGTGATAATATTTCCAACATTTACATGCCTTCCTTTCTTTCTTTGAGTATCTAGATGTGATTGAATTTCTCAGTTATTATTTTGTCTTGTGTGTGTGCCTTAGGACATTTTCCAATGCCCTTTGCTTGTACTCTTTCATGTGCTTGTGGCCTTCATGCCAACCTTGTTTGTTTCTAATTTTATGTGTATATGGGCATTTGAACATCCCTTGTATGCTTGCTTTCTAGTTTGAGTGACATGTGCCCATGTCCCTTATTT
Organism: Torreya grandis; assembly: GCA_037957365.1. Lineage (NCBI taxonomy): Eukaryota > Viridiplantae > Streptophyta > Pinopsida > Cupressales > Taxaceae > Torreya > Torreya grandis. The sequence continues at coordinate 2,803,874 of JARHVA010000986.1, read as the reverse complement.
TCTTGGCCCCTTGGCCACTTTTGTAGGCTTCTTACTTCTTGCCTTGTGTGCTTATTGCTTGTTTGCTTCTCAATTGTTTGCAATGACATGATCCACATCATGTATTATCTTGTTTTCTTGGATGCCATGATGGACATCATGCTCCACCCCTCCTTGACAACTAACAAATAACTAAATTTCTAGTTTCAGTTCAGTATAGTGCACATGTTATTACATTGTTACATCTATCTAAGCATACCCATGTTGATCTAACAATCTCTAATATAAACTATGTTATATCTTGAGACATCTTTTTGATTATCATCACTATATCATGTATTTCACAGCATAACACACTTGTAGGGCTCTTTCTTCTGAGGGTAGTCATTGTAGGGTCTTCATTCCTACCCTCAAAAGAGGAGACAACAAATAAGATTTTTGTCACAGAGATCAGAGGCTTCTACCAGTCAAAAATTAGTTTTAAAACACTCAAAACAACAACCAGAACCCAAAATAGGTGAAATAGACCAGAAAGATAGTGACGAATATAAAATAGTGATCATAAATAGTAAAAGACAAGATCACCATACTTGGATTATAATTTTAGACAGCAAAGTGTTCTATATTTAGTGCTCCTGTCCAAACAACAAAAAACCTAGAATTTCTAGAAATAGATAGAAAAGTAAGTTCAATTATAGTTTTGTCAGCTACAGTTCAGTAAAGATTGGGCAATTTCAATATAATTTTTCTCAGAGTATCTAGATATAGGGGACATCATGCATGGCATGATGGCTCTTGCTTCGAGTTTTATATTGGGCAATTAGTAAAACTTTCAGATCAAAATCCATGTTACAGACACTAGTGATTGGGGGTAATGTACGTAGTACATTTACGTTCTTTTCTTTTCAAGTTTAGTACACTACCCAGGTATTCTCATTAGTTATATGTCTTATTCCATGTACAGGTGGTTGGCATTATTAGAGAGTGGCTTTTATTTAAGCTTAGTTCTCAGTTTTAGAGTGGCTTTCATACAAACCTAATATCCACCTTTTGGAGTGGCCAAAATTGGCCTAGTTATCAATATACATTCATCTATCCATGCCACATTGTCAGATTATAGAGAATTCATGAGCTTCAGAAGCCATCTCATATGACATACATTCATACCGATATCAGTTCATAGCTTCACTTAGTGGCAATGATGGAGCTAAAAGACTAGCTAGCCTTTATATCTTTGAGCCACCTACTCAAAGGGATTGGACACATAGTCCAAACATTTATTAACACATGCATGATCACATAGCTTCACTTAGTGGATGTGGATAGAGCTAAAGGGCCAGCCTTTGCATTCTTGAGCCACTCTCAGAGAATTGAGAACTTATCTCCATTCACAATATTACTTTTGGTATAGCACATACCTAGCATTACCTAGTATTACTCAGCATCATTCAACATCACTCAGCATCATTCAATATAACACATCTTCATGAGCTTCACCCTTGTAGGTGAGTTCAGGTACGCTTTTTATTTTTCTTTTATCTTAGTATTTTGCTTTGCCATATCACTAGAATAAAGTGGGGGGGGAATGTAGTCATATAAAATATCCAAATTGGTAGTTTGAGTGTAGTTTGTGACACCCTATGCATAGGTCCTTCTTGTATGCTCTTGTGATCCTTATAGACACCTTTTTGCTCATTGCTAGTCATATGTAGCCTTCCAAATGATGATTTCACCTCAACCAGACTACTTTTCCTAGGCCAATCTTATTCCCAAGGTCTTGAGCCTGTATGATAGGAGTGTCATGCCTGGACTATAGCACTGGACCCTAGGGTGTCCCATTTTTGTGCTCTTTACACTTTGCAATTTGAGCCCATACGATCATTTTCATTTTATTCCTATCCTTCATCATGTCAGCCTAACATGAATACATCTGACCCATGACCAATAGTTCCCTACAAAATCCTATCCAAAGTTAATTTAGAAGAGAGGTGACAAATCTTACAAAGCAAGCAAGAATACAAATAAAGCACTAAGGTAAAACTTCCCTATTATTTGCATACATTCACCCAAAATAGCTACAAACATATTCAAACCCTCATACCAGTCCCTAGCCACCTCAAGCACTCTCAATTTGAAATTTTTTTATATGCATCACACTATTGCACAAAACATATTAGGTAGGAGAACTACATATGGATTGACCCCTCTTCAAATTATTGGTATGTAGGTAGTGTGCCCACATAAGGGGTGTGGATCACACATTCAGTGCATCTTACACACTAACCCCCCTCTTTTTTTAAGTGATTCAAAGATTGTTTTATCAATCATGATGGAGGGTTAGGATTTTAAAATTAAAATAGCTTTATAGTGATTTCCATCGACATTTAGCACTAAAGATTTCACAAGGAGGATAACACAAGAACATCACAAAGAACCCAAAAAACATAGATCTTTGTGACTAGTTTGGACAATAGCATTAAGAGTGGACAACAACCCTAGATCCCAAAGTGTTTTGTTTTTGGTGCTCTTGTCCTTTTGTCGAATGAAATCTAGATTTAGATTCACAACACTGTCCCAGTCCTGCACAGCTAGTTTAAGCCTCTATCTCAGTTGTCTTAATCTAGTTTCAATCTAAGTTATATTTCTCCTAATTTATTACTATTTTTAAAAAGGTAAAAAATATAGATAAATTATACAAATTAGGACTATAATTATTGTAATATTATTTACTGATTTATTAATCTAGACCCTTAACAAAAATAGAAATAAAATTTTATTATTCCCAATAAAGTTAAATCAAAATACTATTTTTAAGAATTTTTTGAGAAAAAATTTATTAGTGTTTTTTTTATTATATCCTCATCTACAATGAAAATTGGAAAGACTGTTTGAAGCATGTAAAATAGGTGCTTTCAGTTTTGGAATAACATTAGATTTATGCCAAACCTTTCAAATGTGTTTTTGGTGTCCAAGAGGTGGATTACTTGGGTCATATTGTTTCACATGAAGGAGTGAAAATTGATCCTAATAAAATCCAAGCAATGATGGAGTGGTAGGTTCCCAAGACCCTCAAAAACCTCTGTAGATTTCTCAGTTTAACTGGTTACTATCATAGGTTTGTCAAAAATGGTAGCATTACAGCCCCACTCACGTCTTTTCTAAATAAATACTCCTTCTACTAGACTGATTTAGCAACCAAGGCATTTGAATAGTTGAAAATGGTTATGTGCACAAATCTAGTTTTGGCTACTCTTAATTTTTCAAAAAAAACTGGTGTGGAGTGTGATACATCAGAATATTGTCATGGGGGTTATACTCAAGCAAGAAGGTAGACCATTAATATTTGAAAGTCTCCAATTGAAGGGAAAAAATAGGCTCAAACCAATATATGAGAAAAAATATGATGGCTATTTTGCATGCAGTGAAGCAAAGGAGACCTTATCTTATGGGTCGTCACTTTCAGGTAAAGACTGATCATGATAGCCTCAAATATTTTTTGGAACAACACTTGTCATCTGAAGAACAATAAAAATAGGTGACTAAAATTTTATGTTATGATTTTGAAACAGTGTATAAAAAATGAAAATAGAATGTGGTGATAGATTCCCTCTCTCGGTGGGATGAATCAGTTGAGGCATTGTTATGTGTTATGACCATGTGGCAGGTAGATTGGCTAGAGGAAGCAAGATCAGAATGGGAGAATGATAGTGCTACCAATGAGTTGATTCATAAACTTTAGTAGGGTTCTAACAAATCTACAAAATTTACATGGAAGGGGAACACATTATGGTATAAAAATAAATTATACCTTTGTAAGCATTATCTCCTTAAACATAAAATTCTTTAGGAACTTCATGCCTCTCCACTTGGAGGTCACTCAAGATTTTTGAAAACATATCATAGAATCAAGAGAGATTTCTTTTGGGAAGGACTCAAAGGGGATATTCATAAATATATGGAGGAATGCATGGTATGCCAACAAAATAAAGGTGAAACCATTAAGACCCTAGGCCTTTTACAGTCTTTATCCATCCCTAGCCAGCATTGGGAAGAGGTTTCCATGGATTTCATTACGGGGTTACCACAGTCTGAGGGTAAAAATGGTATCATGTTAGTTGTTTATTGACTCATCAAGTATGATCATTTTTACTCTTTATCACATCTATTTATTTCCAGTATAGTAGCTTTTGATTTTCTCAATACAGTTCAAAATTTGCATGGCACTCCAAGGATCATTGTAAGTGATCAAGATCCCATACTTACTAGTAATTTTTGGACTAAATTATTTGCATGTTTGGGTATCCAGTTGGCTCATAGTTCATTCTATCATCCTCAATCCAATGGACAAGTAGAGATACTTATCAAATGTATTGAAGGGTATATTCATTATTTTATTTCTAACAAACAGGACAAATGGGTTCATTGGTTTCCACTTGAGAATGGTAATATAACACTTCTTTTCATAGTTATTTCAAGATGTCTCCCTTTGTGTCATTGTATGGATATCACCCCCCATCTATAACTTTAATTTTTTCAATGTATCCTAAGGTTCGAGCTATTGAGGAACACAATCACTATCAACAGGAGGTGTTAGTCATTTTGTGAGAGAATTTAGCAATGGCTTAAAATCAAATGAACTAGCAAGCAAATCAACACCGTAGTGTGTGACATTTTGACATAGGTGATTAGCTCTTTGTGCATTTTCAGCCATATAAGCAAATGTCTCTGAAGCAATAGAAAAAGGATAAAAATCTATCACTTAAGTATTATGGCCCTTCCCAGATCTTGCAAAAAAATGGTAGTATGGCTTACAAGCTATAAGTACCCCCAGCCACTCACCTACATCTGGTATTCCATATATCTTACCTCAAGAAAGTAATTGGATACAGAGTTTCTACTTAGACTAAGTTAGTTGAATTAGATGAAGAAGGCCTAGTCATTCTAGAGCCTAAAGAGATCCTTCACACATGCACTAAGTAATTATAGACCAGAACCATTAAGCAGTATTTAATCAATAAAAGAACCTGCATTATGAAGATGCAATATGGAAAGATGAAGCATTCCTATAGCAACATCCTGGTTTGATTAAATGTTGAAGACAACATTATTTTGAACGGGAGGGGCATGTTATGCCCTTAACATATAGTGTATCTAAGGATATGTGTGGTCGACTTGTAGCTTACACACCTTAATATTAGCTTGTTGCATTTCTCGATGTTCTTAGTATGGTCAGCGTATAGAATAACCATGGATAAGTAGATTATATATAGGAGGTATTGGTTAATCTGTTATCATCATATTGTGAATTTTGTTCTTATTGCATTATTGTAGAGATTTCCCCCTTGAAGTGGCTCAGTTATAATATTCAAGTATTATACTCTTTCACCAATTATTGTTGTGGATCTACTTATTCTTCTCTTAATTATGCCATAAATAATAATTTTATTGATGTGAATCATCTAATTAATTTCCTTACATATGCACAAGTAAATGATATTGCTAGAAACCAAAGATCTCATCAAGGATATATTTTTGTGTAAGTCGTGGATCATATGTGTTATACTTATCAATTAGATTTTCATATTCATCATGCATATGATTCATATCATTTTAATCATATTATTCATAATCATAATCATATTTTTTATCCTAAATATGTGATGTGCCATTCTTATCATCTTTTGCATTTGTATATGAAAAACCAATTGTTCATGAAAAACCAATTGTTCCATATTGTGGAACTAGTTTATTGGATCTTTATTTCTCTTGAGTATGTTCATAAATTTAAATATGTTTTATGCCATGTTGGACTAAATAAGAATCATGTATTATTGATTGACCACAAGAAAGATAAATAATTTTTGCTTTGACTTCTTGACTTGAATATGTAACCATAAGTTTTGTAGTGTTTGACCTTATTTTTTTATTTTATTCATGAAGTGGATATATTGTTTGATTCCTTAAAAACTATATTTTTAACATTACACATTGTAGGAACATTTTGATTTGGAACTTCATTCATGAGAAACCTTTTTACAAATGTGTTTTTTTTCTTACCTTGTGTGTGTTCTTGTAATTTCTCTTTTATCAATTGATCTTTTAGTAACTTTTTTTGATGTAAATTGTGTAAGTTGTCTTGTTCTTAATTTACCTTTTGTTCAACTTGCACTTATTCTTTAAGAAATGTAATCACAGTGCGATAGGATCAACAGATTAGGATACTCGTGGGAGTCATTATTGTCCCTACTAGATATTCCCATACTTTGCAAACAATAGGAACTAAAGTCACAATCATGTGTGATAGCTTGAGTTGGATTTGTGCAAAACTAATTTGACCTTCAGAAGTGTTTAGAAGAACTATAAATAGCTTCTCGAAGTTTGAAACCCTAGTAGGGTATGCAATGATTCAATGACCTAAAAATAGAAAAAAGAGGAGTGTATTTGGGTTAACCCCAATAACCCCCATGATATTTGAATGTTACCTAAATATCTAATACTCCAAGGGGAGAAATCAAGTTCAATGTATTTCTCCCACCTAGAATGCTTTGTGCAATTGTGCTCCTTTGACTATATGAATGCATCTAGAATCGGCTTGAATACTTGATCAAAATTTGCTTAGAGTTGAATAAAATAGGTTTTTGACTTGACTAAGAACTGATTTTAGTGATCAAAATTAGAATTGGGATGAATAGAAAAAATTTCACTCAATGTGCACTTGAGTTAATAAGCCTCTATATTAAAATTTCTTAACATAATAATAAGTGACTTGAATGTGCCAGTATAGTTATCCAAAAGGGGTAGCACACACTAAGAAGCCTAAACCCACGGAAGATGAGTTAAGGGAGGGGTTAATTTTAAATTTTGATGAATGGTGGTAAAAAGACATAAACATCCCATAGGGACAGGAATTCTTCCCACTATTGTCCCTATTAGATGTTGTCTCCCAAGGAAAAGTGTCAGGTTTTGGATCTGGGTTAAGACATACATATGCATAATGGTATTGTTAGCAATCATAACATTTATGTATGTGATGGATGATAGTTTGAAATAGAAATAGGTCTTCACTAGTGCTTAGGAATAGAGTGAGGTGGTAAAAAAAGTTATTAATTAAGTACATAAGTTAATTAAATATAAAAAGGGGTAAAACTGACATGATCCAGTATTTGTGACTAGATTTAGGTTACTACACACATGTTCATCTCACATCTCAAAAGATGGGCATACATTCCACTCATGTTTTCCAAACTCTAGACCCAAGTATTCATGACAACTTTCACTCCTCTAGAGGGAGGCATTTACATTTTGCTTACTCATAGACATACCCTACAAGTAGCACATATTTCGATTTCAATACTTATGCAAGATATTTCTTAGCCTTGATTCTTAAGTACTCATATTATTGCTTTAGCCTTGATTTGTTATCACTAAAAGTTGTACTCAAAAATATATGCAAGATTTAACAGATATTCATAAGTATGTGATCTCACAAGGACATCCTCATGTATTCAAGAAAACTAAGTGTATCATTTTCACATTCCCCTTTTTAAATTTTAGTAGATTATTAGTATGGGCAATTATCCACGTGTAAATGTCCTTGCAAGTTTCACAGTGCATTTATGCTTGTTTCAGGAGCTTATAGAGGCACATAATTGTATCCAACCTCTCCCTGTTTAAATTTTATATGTATGTGTGTACATGCACACACACACGCACTTGCGCGCGCACACACACACACACACATAAAGTGGGGGAATATGTAGACATCTAAAATTGGCCCATAGGCATTTATTAGTCAAAAAAATTACATTGTTTTACGATATGTTTGTTTCTCAATTATTGGTTCATATTAGGATTTATTGGCACATTTTGTGTCATGTCCCACACCCTTTTTCTCTCACATCCATTTTGTATCCTCCCTTCCAAGTCTCCCTTGTTTCTAGTGGTATCCCCAAAAATGTACATTGTAAATTTCAAGGGTGGTTGGCCCTTTTCAACCATAAAGGTCCCTTGAGAGGTATTGGCCCCATCTTGTCATTTAATCATCCATTTGATGTTAGTTTGCACACCAATAGGGTCTTGATTTGAATTTAATAGGCCTAGCATTATAGGGAAAGTATCCAGGAATCTTAAGGAAATATGAAAGATCATATAACATTATATTGAGCATTCTTTAGGAATAAAGTATATATAGAGCATTCATTGTAGCACTAAAATCATATTTGAGACACATTATATCACACTAGACTTCTTAGGTGAATTACATTTTAATTTTAATGTTGCCTTCGATATTGTGTATCATTGAAGGGCCTAATAAGTCATTGATTCTTAAAAGCCCTGTTGACCCTAAGCACAAGCCCCAAGACAATTCCTTTTACTTATCCTTTATAAGCTCAACTACCTTATTAGGGATTGAAGAAGAAGAATTTCTTAGTGATCTATGTGAAGTTTTAGAATATGAGAACAAGGTTTTTAGATCCCTAAACTTGAAGAGCGTAATCATCAAATTGGTTTATGCATGTCTATTATTTCCTAAAAATGTGAAGTTCATGATTTTAGTAACCAAAAATGTTGAGTCCACAATTTTGGTAACCAAAAACATGGAGTGCAAAGTTATGCAAAGGTGCTCAAGGCACAATGAGTTTATAGGTTTCTCAATATGTTACCACAAAAAAACTAATTTTGTTGTCAAACTACAATGATTTCCAAATTCTCTACAAATGAAGATACTTTTCTAAACCCTTTGCCAATCATTTATTGCAATGCAATTAGAATATTAATTAGGTACAATTGTCTAATTTTAATTAATTGTGTATGGGTAGATGTATTTCATTTTGATGTAAACCCCATTCCCATACTACACCTATTATTCTATCATGGAAGAGTCTACCTAAATTTTCTCATTCGGTATTGCATAGTAGATAGGCCACTAAATGCTTGTAATTTTAGAACATTTGCACTAGAAAGTTAGACAATTGGGAGAGAACAATGCCAACACACCCTGCACTAATTTTCTATTTTCCACACTTGTTTTTATAAATGAGAAGATAGGCAAATATCAAAGTGAAACAAAATTGTCCATCAAGGTTAGGTGGAATGGTAAGTCAGGGCATTTAATGCAATGAGACTTGAGTTCAACCCATCTCAAGTGTGTGTTAATGTTGGACTGTGGGCTTCTCCCTGTGTTGTTAATACATTGTGCTCTGGTTACACTGTCTAAGTATGAATGTTGGCTTAATAAGCCCATTTTTCAAGCTATAATTTTCAATCTCAATGTAATGCTCGTAAAGCATTTCCAATAAGAATATGTGTAAAATATTATCATATGCATATGACATTGTAGTAACCAGCGTGGAAATTACACACACCACATAGCTAACAACCACAAGCTCAAAAGGGTAGGGCCCATGAGATTGAAACTACCTACATTGTTAGTAAGAGAGACGAATTGAAAAAATTGATGATGATGTGAAGACCTCCGAACAAAAATAATATGCTCATACCCATTTTCCTGCTCATTTCTCATTTTGTTGCTTTATAGATCTTCCCTAAATGTTAAATTTGCAAAATACAAACTTAAAACCTTACAAACTCATAAGTCTTATGATGCATGTAAAAATGACCGTAGTGATTGTGCAACCAATGCAACGGTTTCGATAACCATCACGGTGGTTTTGCAACTAGCGTCTACATGTAGCGGAGGTTTCACCACCGGTGTTGGGGTTATCCATGCAACTCCCAGAATGCATGTTTTGAAAATGTTTTGAATGTTTGCATTTCCATTTTTTATTATGTTTCCTCCAGTTAACTCTTTATTACCCCAGTTAACTCCCAATCACTCTTGGCCAACTCCAAGTCAATCTAAGGGAACTCCCAATCAATGCTAGTGAACTCTCAATTATCTCATTTGCTCCATTTCTTACAAATAATCATGTTTATGATGAAATCAAGATTGGAAATTTGTAGCATTGGATAATTAACATTAGAAGCCTTGAAGCATTTGAAACATTGAAAGTTTGAGGAAGCCACATTCCGTAACTCAGTTGTTTTCTTGAGGATTAGCTACAGTCTTTCTGCAATTTCCATTTGCCACCATTATTTAAATTTTGAGTGGAAAACTCGATCATGAGTATCCTACACTCTTAACATTTATGAGAACCAATAATAATATTATTATAATTTCCATTCATCTTGTGCTTTTGGTTTGTTAGCCTACACCCCTCTTGCTGGAAAAGATATTGAGAAAATATATGGAGGTAGTAGCATAAGGATTCAAAGATCTGCAATCAACAAGTCACTTTCAATCTTCGATCTATATTTAATAGGTTGGAAGTTTTTCATTTATCTTTGTGTTCTTGTATTTTTATAGATTAAATTTCATTTATCATAAGTTTGTTGTCAAATCAAAAACAAAAACAAAAAAAAATTCATGTGCATCATAACAGTAATTCAAAATAATCATTACAGTCAATAATCAAATTTACATTCAGCATTTGCATGTTCATTTAATTAAGTTTACTTTCACTTTGCACTCAAATCTAAAAATCACAATAAGAGTTCAACTTGTCATTTCTTCTCAGCACCTAGATCATTTCAACCTACATTTATTCAGAAACCCTGAAAACATTAAAAAAAACATTACATCGAGTAGAATCATTTGCATCTAAATATTTAGACTTGCATGTTTATCTAGTCATTTTATTTTCAATCGTACATATCTTTTTAAAAACATAAATTCATTTTCAGTTATTCATTACTAACACATAGTTTCTTATCGCTTGCATGCATCTTTTATTTATCTGAAAACTACAAAAACAACCTAGCTATACATTTTCAATTCAATATGTTAGTTTTCAAATTTTCATATCATTCGAGAAATTATAAAAGAAAAAATATTCAATTTTTCATTTGCATACATAGGAAAATAGCATCTAGTCAATTAAATTCTAGCATTTAGTTAACCGTATTTGCACACATTAAAACATTGAAAATACTATAAAATGAATTAATTTGTTCATTTTTCAGCATTGTGTTTTCCTTAATTCACTAGTAAATTGAGGTGTTGTTTTTGTTCTGTCATTTGTAAACGTTCCTTTATTTTAATAACAAAAATATTTTAACTTTCCATTGGCATTTTTTATTTAGCAAAACATTAGTTTAGAAAAAGTCGTTCACATAATCATTTATAAAATCAAAACCAATTTGCAACATAAACACCATTTGACAAACCTTGTTCTAACACTTTTATATGACGCTCTTAGAACAAGGATATTTGCACATGGTATTCCATGCATGGTCACTTCCATTCTATTGGAAAACATGCAAAGCGATAAGACTCTGAGCTCCAATTAGAGGTCTTTTGCTCAACACTACTCCTGAATCTAATCAGCAGTCAGCTTGAGTCTTTAGACAAACAAACAAGACCATCAAAAGCACAACTAACCAATCTAATACATTTACTAGCACACCAACAAGCCAATCTTTGAATTTGACTTGCCTTTTGTTCCCCAGTGTAGCCTCGTCCAATCTTATTCGCTTTGTTGATGACATTCCTTAGACGAGATCAACTCGATCGATTCGGTTATATACCATGGGTAATTCAACCAGAGTTTTGCCCATTTAAAGAGAGCAACATCTACCAAGAATCATATTATTTAGTTCCCTTGGAATCAAGGCATTCTAGAGCCCTCATACCTAGACAGTTTGTTGCCTTAAACGAATATTTTCAAGTAGCTGAATAATATTGGTACAAACAAGCTCATCCATTGAGATAGTTCATAATCATGCTATGGTAGCTCAACCAAACCAAACAACATGTATTGTTCAATGAGCTCAGCTTAATCAGTGAAATCACTAGTTCACATCGACCCATTATTTTTTTTCGATTCTCTCCCCTGACCTTGAGAAGTCGAGTACACAAGGTTACTCCATTTTCCATACGTACAAGGTCGCTACACATAAACCATGTAGGGCAATGCATATATAACATACATGCTTCTAAAATGATATCCTTCTATGTTAGACATTACTGAGTTTATATCTTAACTTATATATGATGCATATAATTCTATTCTTTTGATATATGTGCTTCATATGTTCATCTCACATCTCAAAAAGGGGGCATATATTCCACTCATGTTATCTGAACTCTAAGCTCCAAGTATTCAATATATATTTCACTCCTATAGGAGGCATTTACCTTGTGTTTGCTCATAGACATACCCTACAAGTAGCGCATATTCTCATTGCAAGATTTATTCAAGATATTTCTTAGCCTTGATTCTTTTGTACTCGAATTATTACTTTAGCCTTGGATTTTTGTCACTAAAAGTTGTACTCAAAATTGTATGCAATATTCAACAAAATTTAGATACATGTGATCCCACAAGAACATCCACACGTCTTCAACAAAACTAGGTGTATCATTTCACATCTCCCTCTTTAAAATTTTAGCATATTATTATTATGGGCATTTGTCTATATAACAAATTTCTCAAAGTGTATTGCAGTTTGTTGCGGAGCTTCAGGGGGCACATAATTCTATCCACCCTCTCCTTGTTTTACTTTAATATGTGTGCGCACACACACACATCAAAGCGGGGGATTATATAGACATCTAAAAATGGGCCCTAGACATTTATTATCATGAAATTGCATTGTTTTAGGACAGGGGTTTGTTGATTATTGATTCGTATCAAGGCTTATTGGCACATATTCTGAGATTTTTTGTCATGTCCCCCTCCCTTTCTCTCACATCCCTTTTGTCTCCTCCCTTTCAAGTCTCCTTTGTTTCTAGTGGTATCCTCAAAAATATACATTGTACATTTTAGCAGTGGTTGACCTTTTTCAACCATTTCAGTGTCTTGAGAGGTAGTGGTCCCATCTTGTTGGTTTTTCCACTAGTTTGATGTCAATTTGCACACCAATAAAGCCCTAATTTGATTTCAATAGTTCTATAAATACATGAGCATTAATACATTTAAGATAATCAATCAATCTAGACATAGAAAAAGTATCCACAAATCATAAGATCTAAAAGAGCATCTCACATTATATTGAGCATTCTCGAAGAATCAAGTATTTAAAGAGCATTCATTGTAGCGTAAAAAATCTTATTATAGACATTACATCAAACAAGACTCCTTGGGTAAATTATATTTTACTTTGAATGTTGCCTTCAATATTGTGTATCGTTAAAGGGCCTAATAAATCATTAGTCCCTAAAACCCTGTTGACCCTAAGCACAAACCCAAAAACAATTCATTTTCCTTATCATTTGCAAGTTCAACTATCTTATTAAGGTTTAAAGAGGAAGAATTTCTCAATGATCTACACAAAGTTTTAAAATACGTGAACAAGGTTTTTAGAGCCCTATCCCTAAAGAGCATGATAGTCAAATTAATTTATACATGTCTACTATTTCCCAAAAAGATGAAGTCCACAGTTTTAATATCCAAAAATATCTGAGTCCATGATTTTGGTAACCAAAAATGTGGGGTGCACAGTTCTATAGAGGTGCTCAACGCATGATGCATTTTCAAGTTTCTCACTATTTTACCACCAAAAAAAACTTAATTTTGTTGTCAAACTACTACAATTGTTTTCAAATTATATACAAATGATGATACTTTTCTAAAACCTCTAATAGTCATTTATTAGTATGCAATCAAAGTATTAATTATGATTGTCTGATTTAAATTAATTAAATATGAATGAATAGATGTATTGCATTTTGATGTAAAACCCCTTTTTCCATACAACACCTCTTGGTCTCTCCAGGAAGGGTCTACCTAAAACTTTCTCATTCAGTATTTCATAGTACATAGACGCTAAATGCTTGTAATTTTACAACATTCGAGAGATGATACTGGAAAGAAGGATGCTAACACACCTTACACTAATTTTCTGTTTTCCACACTTGTTTTTGCTAATGACAAGATAGGCAAATATCGAAGTGGAACAAAATTGTCCATCAAGGTCAGGTGGAATGGTAAGTCAGGGCACTTAGTGCAACGAGACCCGAGTTCAGCCCATCTCAGGTGTGTGTCGTCCATTTTGGACCGTGGGCTTCTGCCTGGGCTGTTAATACATGCTGCTCTAGTTACTAAGTATGAAGGATTGCTTAACAAGCCCATTTTTCAAGCTATAATTGGCAATCTCAATGTAATGTTCATAATGCATATAATTGGCAATCTCAATGTAATGCTCATAAAGCATATAATTGGCAATCTCAATGTAATGTTCATAATGCATATAATTGGCAATCTCAATGTAATGCTCATAAAGCATATAATTGGCAATCTCAATGTAATGCTCATAAAGCATATCCAACAAGATCTGGACAATCCTATCATGCCACTGTAGTAACCAGCTTAAAAATTACATGCATCACATAGCTAACAACCACAAGCTCAAAAGGGCAGGGCCCACAAGATTGAAACTACCCCAAATGTTAGTAAGAGAGGGAGCATGCTATAGTTTTTCAAAAATCTCCATTCAAATTCACCACTTGGAACACACCTGTCAATAAAATTTGTTAAGCCAGTGCTGCAAACTTTCAGTCCCCCACCTAAATGGTAGACACTTCATTTGAAAACATTCCAATTTTTGCATTTTCGGAATAATTATGTTTCATGGTAGGGGCATCAAAAATCAAAATTGGAGCGACAGCCCCTTCCATGGCACACCTGATTAAGAAATTTCCAGTGAAGCAACATACATACATATACATATATATATATATATATATATATAAGAGTGCAAAGACATTAGCAGTATCTAGCGACTGTTCAATGGAAAACTCTAGTTTTATGTGAAACTGGTCAAGATATAGGTAGAACATAAGTGGAAGCCTTCCACGTATGTAAACATGTTCTCCCTCCAATAATTCACCATCAAAATCCTCACATTTAAACATGTGCTGGTAAAAATGTTCAGAGATATTAATCTCAAGACGCCTATCTTGGATTTGCCACATTTTGCATTGATTAATGACCCTATTGCCTTCTCTGTGAATTTTCCACTGACTGGTTATAGATGGCCTCAATCTAGCAGCACCACTGTCGGGCTTGGAAAAACCTTTCCAGGAAAAAAAAAAGCTCCAAACTCCGCCATATGATCAATATATTATGAATTTTTCATTCACTTCTCCAAGCAAGAAGAAAAACCTTTCATATGACAGTCAAATTCAAGGTCGGTCATTAATTGTTAACATCCACCACCACCTGCTGCTATTGTAGGTTACACCTCTCAACATAAAACTATCTGCATTAAAAAAAGGGACTCCTAGCATTCCAAGATGGAATGGGCTACAAATTTCAATACTAGAATGCAACTATTATTTCCCATGAAAAAACATATTTATTATCTCAGTATTAATGTTTGTAGAGGAAGAATTTCTAGTTCCAAACTTTCACCCCACCCAGAAAAGATACAAAAAAAAATATAAAACCAGTTGGATGGTTGGAAGCCATGATCCAAGTAACTTTGAATGTCAGTGAAAAGAAGTTCTGCACAAATTTTGCTACACGTCAATTTTGCAATTGAAGAAACAAATGTCCTTCCATAATTCTAAGAGAGAAAAATTGTTACAAGTGATTGCGTCCAATCACAACCTCATTCCAAGCAGAGAGTTTTTCCAAACCTCAAGGTGCAGATCACCAGTCAGCCATGACTGCTCAGGGTATTACAGCCTTCAACAAAATCAGACTTCTAAACCAGCAGCAAGGCAACTTTAAATATAATCTACTGCCTTTTGTTATATGATATCTATCTACACTAAGAACGTAAAATACACAGAATGTGAGATTCCAAATTATAGTGTTGTACATCACAGACTTAACTTCAAAAGCTTAGCACCCACTTAGGCAGATGCAGTAAAATAGTTTCTCTTAAAGCTTTGAATTTATTCCAAGTAAGACAGTTAACTTGGTCAGATTCCAGATGGTCTTTAGTCATTATGATGAATGCCTATGTTCCTAAACATCTAACAACAACTTGGTCAGATTCCAGATGGTCTTTAGTCATTATGATGAATGCCAATATTCCTAAACATCTAACTCCACATTTGGTTTCCTGCGACTATTATTCTCATTATTTCTTCTCTGCTAGCAAGCTAAACCATGTAGGCAAATATTTACTTTGAAGCAGAGAGACACTGGCTCAACATGGATCAGGAATACCCAAATGCAAGTAAACTACAAAATGTACAACCTCCTATTTGAGGAGTAATGAAGGGGTCCAAGCTTAACAGGTGCCCTTCAGAGGGATCTACCATAAAAGGAGTTGGAAACACATCAAAGCACCTTGGTTATGCAGCAGATGCCAGTTGTGTTCCAGATGCCTATATACCTCTTTGCAACCCAGAGAAAACCCACTTCACAGACTGGTTTGCAGAGGGTAACTATCACATCCTGCATTTCCATTAGTAAAACCAACTCGTTCCTGCTGCTGCAGACACCATGAGAAATTGTGAGTCATAGTAAAAGAAATTTGTAATTTAAAGAACATGAAATCGCAAGGATGCAAATGACTAAAACAAGGTACAGAAATTTATAAGCTAAGGTCTTAAAGTACATCCAGTACTCTAACACTCTGTACTAATAGAAGACATTCCCGGGGTTGTAGCAGCAATAAAATGACATTAAAAATTACATCTTTCATACAGCAAGCGTCTACTTGCATAAAATATGAGACTGGGAATAAAACAAGAAGGTGAAAAATGCAATGCAGTTTCCAAACCATAATGTTTTATAAAATATCAGCGACTAATCCTAGGAATGTAAACTACGAACATCTCCTTTCAGAGCGAATTTCATACGAATTACCCATTCCAACCAAAGTTAAATACTCTCACAGAGCAGTGGATTGATGTCTTTTTCGTTGCTCATATCGTATGCTCTGGATAGTGATACATATTTTTTTGGTTAATATTTACTATAGTTTTCATTCCCATGGACATTTATTTTCGTTTATCTTACTTCGGTTAATGATTAAAAACTCATCTTCTGAAATCTGCTTGGAGCTAAGGTAGTATGCAAACATCAACAATTTCCAAGGAGTTTAACCTACGTTGCAGGGGTACGCCCTCCCCCCCAGCGCCTCCTGTTCGGAGACGCCTCCGGCACAGGGACGTCCCGAGTACTCCCGGATGCATCCCGGAGGCATCCGTGGACGTACCGGAAACGTCCGGCACGGCCACGGATGCCTCCGGGAGTACCCGGGACGTCTCCGGGCGTGCCCGAGGGATTCCGGCAGAAAAATGGCGAAACTTTTTTTAAAAAAAACCTCAGAAAATCCTTTAAAAAAAAACCCTAAAAACTAAGCAACCCTAAATGTAAATCCAGTCCGAACCCAACAGTATATAAATAAAATAAACATTTATAAGAAAGTTTCTTATACTTCAAGTTATATTTTATTTATATACTTTCAGGATGTTTGAGAGGGGTTTCGGACTGCTAGCAGCTATAATGCAAATTATAGGTTTTGGAGGATCCTATCATATTTCGGAGTTAGTCAGATTCCGGGGTTTCAGGGTTTCAAACTTAGCCATATTTCAGGGTTTCAAGATTTCAAGGAGACAACATAGGAGGTATGAAGGCTGCATGAACGGATGTATGTGTGATAGAATAGTATGAGAATATCTCTCGCAAAGTGCCACAAGCCGATCCCACCCCTTAAGGCATGCACTCGTGAGATTCAATGCACCGATGAGCCCTTGTGAGAGAAAGTGTCAGTAAATGATAAAGTTGAAAAATAATGGGAGTGGCATTCATGATTTTGTGGACAATCGAGATGATTTATTCTAGATTTGAATGTACATCTTGTCTTTGAAGTAATGAATGAATGAATATTATATATTTTTAAGTGTTTTATCATTTATAGACAAATATTTTCACACTATGTAGTTTCAAGTGTTTTACTAAAAAAATGAGTAATATACTATATATATATACAGACGTACCCACGACGTATCCAAATCAAGGTTTTTGAAAAATGACGTACCCGCGTACCCGAGACGTCCCCGTATCCGTACCCGTACCCAAACAACATAGAGTTTAACAGCCATGAATATTGCGAACAGCGATACCTAAAGCATGGAACTCTGACAACAGCAAATGAGTCATGGATTAACTCTGTTACATGCACTGAAGCAAAATAATAATCTGTTTCTCTTGACCAGCAGAATTACCATCTTCCATAAAGAGATGGTTTGATTAACCACACTCTGATCCCTTAATAAAACAGGTGCTTGGGATATTCAGGACTAGGATTCATCATAAGAGGTCTAGGAAATTAACATAAAATTAAAAATACCCATAGCACACATAGGAAGCTTTGTTATTTTGTAACTAAAATCATTGCAGATTTATATCAAGGCATAACTGCAACTGCTACCCAAAAATTAGTTGAAGGGTTGAACTCAGCAAACAATGAATCCACTGGCACCCTAAACTAGTTCAATAATTTTAACAGAAAAACACTAGTAGGAGGAAGCACACAAAAACTAGTTGAAGGGTTGAACTCAGCAAACAATGAATCCCACTGGCACCCTAAACTAGTTAAATAATTTTAACAGAAAAACACTAGTAGGAGGAAGCACACAAAAACTAGTTGGAAGACTAAAACTCAATAAACAATGAACCCCACAAACAATTTACCATATGAGCAACTTTACTGAAAATTTCTTTTTCGAAAAATGTTCTGTACTTCCCAGTCCACAAATGCAGCCCCACTGGTTTTCCTAGTGGATCCCACAAACCATAAATTAGTTGAAATACTTAATAATCCATAAGCCCCACAAGCATCTTAAAATTGTTGGAAAATTTAAACTCAAAAGTAATCTATCACCAACTTTTCTAAAATTTCTGTTTAAAGAGATTCTCTTTTACTTCCCAAAACTGCAGTCTCACTAGCTCTGTAGATTACTATGGGACGTTGAATTAGTTGGAAGACTTAAACTCAAAAAACAACAAACTCTGCTGGAATGGGAAATTATATGGAGCACTAATATCAAGAAAATAATGAATCCAGCACCCTAAACTAGATAGAATGTGAACCAAGCTCAATGTGAGCCAGGAACTAGTTGAAAGACTGAAACTTCAATACATTGACTCCATGAGAACCCAAAAATGGTTGGAAGACAAACTATAAAAAAAGGAACCCCCAGAGCGCCTTGATTAGTTGGAGGACTTGAACTCAAAAACTAATGAATTCGGCTAGCAACTTTAGACTTTAACTCAGAAAGCAATGAACTCAGCTAACTTCTTTTCTGAAAGTTACATTAGTCTTTTTCTAAAGATGGACTCCTTTCCTTCATACAAGTGCAGTTGATTGGTAGCCTTTAGCATTATGTTCCTATAGTAGAATGCACATTACACCCTGAATTAATTGGAAGACTTAAAAAATGAACTCCCGCAGCACTGGAAATTACATGGAAGACTTCAACTCAGAAACCGATGAATCCTTATTCTACCAGCACCCTATAGGAGACTTGAATTCAACAGTCACTCCGAAATAGTTGGAAGACTTATTCACAAAGCAACCAACTAATGAGCTCTCAAATTCGTTCAAATCAAAATACAATGAACTCAAGAGAGCCCTAAATTAATTGCAAGACAACCTTATAAAACAAATGAACTCCAGAAGCAACTTTTTGAAATTTACTTTTTAACTAAAGATGGCCTCCTTTCCTTTTCACAAGTACAGTACCATCAGACATTGGTTCACACAAACACCCAAAATTAGTTGGAGGAATTGAACTCAAGCTTCACTAGCACCCTAAAATAGTTTGAAGATTTCAACTCAGTAAACAATGAATGCCACTAACACCCTCAACTAGTTAGAAAACTTAAACTCAACGGGCACTTGTAACTGGTTAGAAGAAAAAGTCTTAAATTCAAAAAAGCAAAAACCCAATGAGCACCCTAAATTAGTTGGAAGACTTGAATTTTTCTTTTTTTCTTGGAAAAAACCCATCTTGCAACATTTCTGAAATGTCCTTTCCTTTGAACACATGCAAACAAATTCAGTCGCTGACATTACGTTCATGCAGTGGATTGCATGAGCGCTTTTATTAGTTGGAAAACTCAAAAAACAATACTTCAACTCAGAAAACAATGAATACCATAAGCACTCTATATACGTATAGATATTCATATACATATATATATATATATATAGAGAGAGAGAGAGAGGGGCATTAATGTAGAACGGAACCCCATTAAAGGGATATGCCATTGTATAAATAGATTGTAAATTATTGCACATCACTTAAATAGAACAGCCACTTGGAGGTCCACTAGTACTGTCTTTGATGGCCTCACGTGGATTGTAAAATTTACAAAACCACGACTGCTATTGTCAGCGCAACACGGATTGCAAAACTTTATGTTTTATCTATCAAAAGAGGCTTAGTAGATAAGGATTGTAACTGTAAGAAGTTGGGCTTTACCAGTGTATCGCAGGGATGCATGCCCGGGTCTGAACAGAAATCCCAGACATCCCGAGGATGGGGGACAGGCAGAACATCCCAAGGATGGGGGATGGGCAGAACATCCCCTTCCTCTTCCTATCCCCCTTCAACACTGAAAAAATAAGTATTTCCCGAGGACATCCTCTGCCTGTCAGACATCCCTGTGGACTCTCTCACACCCTGTTCGTAACCCCTGGCCATTCTTCTGTCATCCAGGGGATGACAAGGCCCCTGACATCAAAGACTCTTTCTTTTTTAAAACACCAGTAAAAATGATAATAATTTATTGTGCTCACATGAAAAACAGGAGAGAGCGGTTGTTATTATGGCTGGAGATGTAAAGCCAAGGTATATAGGCACCCCAGTAATCTTTCTAGGTAAGGCTTCTGCAGGACAAACGTCAGCCACAGTGAATTGAAATGGCATGGAAATTGTGATTCAAGTTTACATTTCTTACTCTTAACGTACTGAAGCAAAAAAATCTGCCAGTTATTGTTATTCTTTTCAGCCTGTGATTGGCAAATATAGATGAGTTCATGATATCAACATAAATTTAAAGAGCTAGGGAGCTCCATAATGAATGGTTCATAAGGCACAATACTTGCTGAAGGTTTTGCAAATGGGATCGCAAGCTAAGTGAGATTAATTGTGGGGGAAACTTCATAATTAAGCATGCTTGAGCTGGAGTAGTACTGGGTTGGTTAACTTGCTGAAGGTTTTGCAAACGAGGTCGCAAGCTAAGTGAGATTGATTGTGGGAGAAACTTCATAGTTAAACATGCTTGAGCTGTAGTAGTACTGGGATGGGTGACCTCCCAGGATGTCTTGGTGCTTCACCCCTGTGAGCATCACCTAGATGCACGAGTACTAAGTGGACCATTCATACTCATGAGAAATGGCTTCATGTGAACAACTACTAGTGAAATATGGGCCGGTGTAGATTGACTCAAAACTACACAGCTGAATCCTAAAATCACATCACATAACATTTCCTTGCATATTCATTATTCCTCTCATCTCCGTTCTAGTCTGGGAAATTTTTTGCCACCCCTGGAACATGTCCCCCTGTCCAAAGATTGGCCATGTTTTTCCAATTAAATCTTGGGTGAGGTTATAAACTACCTTTATGCAGTATGGAAAAAGTTTAAGCAGATTCTAGAGTAGGGTTAGCTGGGACCACATTCTTGTAAGATTTTTAACCTGGGTCGCACTTAGATGTACCCCATCTTCATTTGAACAGCCTTAACGGCAGTGACTGGACAGCAACGTGCTATATTGTTATTAATAAAGCATTCAAGTTTTTGCTATTATAAAACACGTGGCCATTTCTTTCTCATTTTTGTGCCCCTAAATTTTTTAGTTTTAAGTATAAGAAAAGTTGTATTGAAATTCAACTTCACAAGTCATGGGCACAACTAAAACTCCTATCTTTCCCAACTTGACATCAGTCATTAAACTTCATGTAATGGACAGTATCATAATTATTTCTTTGCAAAGGCTATAGGGCCATATCGCTATTTCAATGTACTACAGATTAGTTCCCATATTCCAACTAACAGTTTACATTAGAAGTTGAACAGACAAACGATGGACGAGGCTGTCAAAAAAAAGAGGCTGTCAAAAAAAAGACACTGCAGATAATGATTCATAAATCATGGGCAAACCCTCTTGCGGGTAAGCAGAGGTGAGACTGAGATTTTATGGTTGAAGTTTGAATGGTGTACCTCTGCGGACAGGTGTGTATCACCTGTCGGAGAATGTCTCTGCAGCTGAGTTTGAACCTTAAGCCTCACCAGCTCAAAAAAAATCAATAATAGACAATATTCAGGAAAAAATCAAACTTGCCAAAAAGCACAAATTTAAACCAGGTAACTCGATAAAAAGAATATGTAAGACTAGCCATATACAAAAGGTTGCCTAGTTCAACCAAGAGAACCCCTTCCAAATGCATTGATACATGTTCAAAAATCACCAGATAGAACATCATAAAAGAGAACAAAGGTAAGACATAGTTTTTAATGTTACCTACGTCATCTCAAGAGGACTTGGAAGAACATGGACTTACTTGTTTGAAGAAAATGTCCATAAGGTCATTTATAGGATTACAGTTATCTGGCATAAGGCCATTCACCCCTTTCCCATGATCTATTGTATAATCCTCCCTCAATTTCATTTGACTGTCTGCAGTTGATTGCTCATTATCACATTGCCCGCCAAACACTGGAACAATTGAGTTTACTAGTGGTCTGACAGATATATTCATCTTTGGATCCCAAAATCCAGTATTCTGCCCCTGAAATTGAGTACCATGTCTTCCCACAAACTTCTGATTAACCATAGATGTCTGGCTGAACTGAGGTCTCAACATAGGATTAGAACTAGGCCCAATTCCTTGGTTATAATTTTGCCACTCTTGTTTTATGACCTGATTTATGCCAGGTCTAACTCCAGCAATCATATCACCTAGTACTGGAAGCTTCTGTCTTGTTAGCACAACTTCACTTATGTTACCCATGTTAGTACTGATTGCATTAACAGAAGACAGAGAGAGATCTTTTCTTGGGCCAAGATTTTGTAAGCTGGGTCTTGCATTGACAGGGGGAGCAGGAACGTCCATTGACATACAATCGACATTGGTGACTCTTATAAGGTTTTCTCTTAAATTCGGAATGGAGGAACTTGTACTACCAAGAGGACCACCAACTGGCCTAATACTTGATGACAACCCTGAAAATGCTGTACCGTTGCCCCAATTTTCAATAATCCCACTAGCACTAGGTACATGGGAAGAGACTCCAGTGCCACTATCACCTACCCCAGATTTTTGACCAATAATTCCTATAGTTGGTAGGGTGGCCAACCCTCTGCAATGCTTTTGTTGTTGATGTTGCATTACTGGCAACATCATAGGCTGATTATTTGATGGATTCATAGTGACATTGGCACTGCCACCACCTCCAAAGGCAAGAGGAAGATTATTTGTAACAGTCAGATGCTGCATCGAGTCAAATCTTGCAGAATCATCTATGGCCTCGCCTATATCTCCAAGTCTAGAAATCTGTTGTTTTTGTTGTAATTCTTCAAGTCCATTTGACAAGCAAGAAAGCAAGTTGCTAGAGCCATTAGCAGGGTGTATAACTCTTTGCGCTCTTCCAATGTTGTTGCTAGTGCTGGGGCCTTGAAGAGAAGTAAACTGAAGCATTCCAGAGGAATTCATACCTGGCATCCCCAATCCTACCGAACCACTCAATCTTCCCAAAACTCCAGCATTCATTGATGCAAGCGCATGAACAGGCAATTGACCATTTTGAGCAAGTGCTTGCAAATCACTAAATCCATCCATAGAAGTGAGAGAAGCAAATGAAGAATCCCTGCCTGCACCAAATGTATTGCCCATGCTACCCTGCTGACATGCAACACCACTTATCCTTTTCAAGTACAGTCGATATTTCTGCAAAAATATACACGTTGCAAAACACAAACCATTAAATGGGTTTTATTGAGCAATCTACACAAACATGTTAGAATAATTACTTTTTTTACAATCGCATTTTTTCCCAATAGCCCTGATTAGGTAACAGATCAAAAAAACCATCAGAACACATGAACTTGTCCCCAAAATAAAGAATGAAAACATGTTTGGAGATTGATAACAGATTAAGTACACTGAACAAGGAGACTTGCTCTTAGGAAAACATTAAAATCTGTTAGAACTTCAAACATACCTGCAAATGACTTGCAACATTCTCTCGTGTCAATCCTTGAACATTCATAAGCTCCAATATTCTTTTTGGTACGGCTTCTGCAACCAGGCACAAATTATTTGAAATCAAAACCTCATGACCCGTACAATGCCACCAGTGTATGGAAAAAAATCATGCATAAAGCATATGATTCTAGTTCAAAAAATGGTATTTACACTTTCATTTGTTGGAGTATGTTAACGCCACACACACACATAGAGCTCGAAGACAGCCTGGTTTTGTACCTGGATCCATCTCAAACACTGGACTACAGCAGTACTGAAAGTTTTGGAGTATGACAAACCCACACCCACCCACACGCACACAAGCATACAGAGCTCTAAGACTCTTTATTTTTGAATCTCATCTCAAACACTAGACCACAGCCTAGTCATGTACTGTCTCAACCACTAGACCACAGCCTAGTCACATACCATCTCAACCACTAGGCCACAGCCCGATAGACTAAAGAGGTTTAACTCATAAACAATGAAACGGGTTTGCATAGAATTAAGTTCTGTAAAAGGAAACAACAGGTATTGCAAGCAAGGAAGAAGTATCAAAGAAATATTTAATGTATTACTGCATGATAAACATGACAAAACAAAATAATTTGCAAGATCACTGGAATACTGGTTTACAAAGTACTTGAGTTATGAGTCGAAACGATTAAGGGCTCTTACTGTCTATCCCCAATGCATTAACAGCACTGACAAATTGTTGATGCAACTCAACTGACCAAACAACTCTTGGCTTTTTTGACGCTGAAGGGTCATCATTGTCATGTTCATTGTCATCATCCTCATCGCCATCGTCATTTTGATCCTTCCTCTTCCTGTTAAGCTTCCAATTGCGATCTGGCCCCTCATTGGCACTAGACCCATATTCTCTATCGTCCATCTCACACTTGCCCTTTTCATTTTCATCCCCCTGCCCTAAATGGTCATTATCCTTGGGCTCTGTCTTCTTTTTCCTGACTACATGCTGCCATATATTTTTCAGCTCTTCAAATCTGATAGGCTTCAGCAGATAGTCACAAGCTCCATGTGTAATTCCCTTCATTACAGCACTGGTTTCGCCATTTGCTGACATCACTGTGTTGTAAAAACAGAAAAGAAAAAAAACCATTTTAAGCACAGTACAACAGGGGGTTTCCTTAAATTGCATATCATAAAGAACACTGTTTCATGATACAACAAAGTCAAAGTAAGAGTCAGATAAGGGAAAACTAAAATTTTAGATCATGGGTGGGAGTTTTTTCCATTTGTGTTAGCTCGTCCCTACTTGAGGCCTTCAGAGATTGAAGCATATGTAACCCTTGAACTAGGGACAAGAACACTAAGCCAGACATTATAATAAGAGTAAGTACAAACTAGAAGAAGTCGTCCAGTAACAAAAGAAACTGTCACTCGTGCAATCTCACAAATATTTCTTGATATTCCCAAATTCAGTATACAGATTCTACTGTAGTCGATGCAGCTAGGAACTTTTTTTGTGAATCCCCAAAGCTGTTTCTGAAGCCTTCTCCATGGTTAACTCCAAAAGAAAAACCCATATTCAATATCAAAAGCATTCTATTCCAGAAACAGTTTTATTCTATTACAGATTATTGTTGCTCTATTTCATTAGTTCTAACCAAAGCGTTTTGAGTTTATTTAATTTCAACAGTCCAGTCCACACCAGATGATAATAGTAATTGAACTCTCGGAGTCAAAGCATGCTGAAAGTTTATTCAATAAGGTCTATCAAACGTCTAGTTGTATGATATGAAGCGTTAATACTTACTGATAACAGGCAGGTCCATCTCCAGTCCTACGAGTTCCAGAAGCTTGAACCCATCCATGTCAGGCATATGAACATCACTTATCACAAGATGAAATTTATCCTTGTTTTCCCTCAGTAGATTCAGAGCTGTCATTGCCTGACCACATGTTGTAACTGCAAAGCCCCAAAAAACTCTAGTTTCAGTCTTAGATAGCATGAAAAAAATGTCTAAAGAAAGAAAGAAATTGGATCAAACAAACCATTATACTGGCAGCGCATAAGCAGTTTCTCCAACAGAAGTAAGCAAATGGGATCGTCATCAACAACCAGAACTCTCATTCCCACTGGAAAACTATCATTCATCTCCTCATTCAGAACTCTTTCACTGTTGTCATTGTTGATGCTTATGTTCCCTGATATGGTGTTGTGAACAGATTGTTGTTGCATTGTCACAACAGCAAGCCCACCCTCGGATCGACCCATTTTGATTTCTCCACTTCGCCAAATTCCAATTTAGCTCAAACCCACATAAATAAAAAAACCCTTTGAACAAACCCACAGCTCAGATCTATTCCTCAGTTGCTAAACTGACTTCTCCAACCAACCCAGATAATAAAATCTTTTGCAGACTATATAGACTTTTTTCTCAACAAGAAACACTGTTTTTTACTAAATTAAATAGTTATATATTCATGTGCCAATTGTGTTCCACCACGGTGGCCCACAGGAGCTATAATGCAAATGGTAACAGTACAGATTGCAAAGAGAAGGAGATCAGTAAAGATCGGCCAAGGACATAAATAATACCATGCAGTGGCACAAGGCTGAGAGCTATTTTTCTTATTTATGTCAAGTATTTGAAAACAGCACAGGCCCAAAAAAGAACTGGTTTTGACCCCAAAGCAAAAAGTTGCAGTGCAAGAGGTTGGTAATGATGATGATGATCCCAAGTACTCCCAAGTACAACTAGAAATTACATGGTCTTCGCCATACAATAAAAATAAAAAAACATGTTGTCTGCAGTGATGATGATGATACACTGATGTGGGTGGGGGTTATGCTACATTAACACAAAATTGGGATTCTGTTGAGCGTATATAGCGGGGCTACTCTTGTAGTCAAACGATGGGAAGGGCATCCCAGGGGTTAACAATTTACAATTATGAGGTGGTTTTATGTGTTATAAGTTATTTTTCAAAATAATTGATTTTTTTTTTGTTGATTATTATTTTATGAGATGATTTTAAATTAACAGTGAAGGACTGATGAATATTTATTCTATCAAAATCGTACATATAATAGATATTTATTTTACCAACATCACACACCGTAGAAACAAAATAGTATAGATATATAACTAAAAACCAACTTTTTTTTTATATCTATAAACATAGATAATAATACTATGATACATACCCTTTTATTGTAGAGATAGGAGAGGGAATGTTGGTGACTGGGTGGCAGCAGGGGATGTAACTTGTACCGAGCTGGGCACGTGGCAGCAGGCCATTGATTAGGTGACGTGTCATATTTTGTCACCTTACCTTTGCTTTTGTAGTGAATTTGGGCTGTGGGTCCACTGAGGATTTGGGCAAAAAATAGAAACCTTTAAAAAAAAGGATTTTTTAAGTGAAATCTGCCCTAAGCTTTTTGTGGCATGTACCTTTTTGTGATTTGTTTAGGGTTGGATGGTTTGGGAAAGTGTAAAGTGTGGGAGGGGGGAATTATTTAAAGTTGCATGCGGTCCCATATGCTTGGCACATTTCCAAGAAAATTCTTTGGCCTTTGCTAGTGGGTTTATGACATGAAGGCACTATGGGGTGGGATGGAATATGGGGGAGGGAATTTGGACCAACACAAATATTATTGTCATATTAGTTTTTGTTCACAAGGAATCCTCTCCCTACTTTTTAATGTGGTCCTTTCTTTTTAGCTTTGTTGGGTGGCCATTTTTTTGAACTTAATCTTACAATTCCCTCCCCAACGAGGATTTAAACACTTTTTACACTCATTAACAAATTTTGATGAGAATCTAAGAAAGTGAGGATAGTAAAGTAAGAGTCTGAGTCAAAAGTTGAGTTGGCGTAATCTTTGTTCTAGTAAGACGGATGAGCTCGAGGAGGTCAATGATGTAAGATAAGGAATAAAAGGATCAATGCAAGTATAATATCTTAACTAAACTAAAAATCATAGAAGTGAATGTATAGGGTGCTCGAATGCCTTGAATTTTCTCATAGTGGAGAATGGAAAAGTAGTTTTAGATTAAAATGTAATATATTTGTTTAAATTATGTTAAATCATATAAAATAATAAATTGAACTTAATGTATAATCAATAAAGTTGTAGAATGTCAAAAGTTTTTGTGAAAGGAAAGAGAAGTAGTTTCGAGGATGTGCAGAAGAAGAAACACATTTTTGAAGAAGGAATACAAAGATAGAAAGAAACAAGCTATATTACATAATCAAGCTATTACATAATCTTTAACACAATTTTTTTTTAAGACACCAAGGAAGAATCAAACTATTATATAATCATGATAACAAAATACAATATATACATAATCACTAAAATTATTGCTTAATACATATATATGCACAAAATACATGTCAAAAACATGAGTTATAAACATGAAACAATTTCAATGTTGATGAAAGCGTATACTTTATTCTAATGATTATTTTTACTTAATACATATATATGTATTATATTTTCAAGTCTGAATTAGAGCATGTACTTTAATTGACTCAAAGACATCAAGATGTTGGGTTGTTGGTGTTACCAATACAATTCATAATTTACATATAGTAAACTAAATTTATGAAAAGTATGGAGCAACTTTTTTATTTGTTCCATACTTCGGTCAATGATATTAACTATAAAATGTGTAGAGTGGATTACAAAGATGGTTAGATCAAACATTAGTCAATAAAACCAATAAAATGCATAAAGAACTAACAAGCTAAGCCAACATATTCAAACGGGGTGTGCAAATGACAATTGAGAGCAAATGAAAGAAAGGACATACATAGTACCTTCCCAAGTGCTTCTCATCACACAAATGCGGCTCAAAACGTGATTTTTCCCTTGATTTAGTGCTCAAGTCTTCAACAATGATAAATGCAAAGCTCTTCCATCATCTCAAGAACACCAACTAAACTAAGTTCATGATATGAAAATCAATGGTATGCCTATCAATGAAGCTATCATATTGCAAATTAAGTATAATAAACAACACACACAAATAACATGTAGAGAGAATTTTGCATAATAGGTTTACACAAATGAAGCTTTATCAAAGTGGTCTTGGCCCGCCTATTTATAGATTTTCCAAATTGATTAGGATAAACCATGACCGTACATCTCAAGATCAAGATGTGTGGCCATAAATTAATCCAATTATGTAAATAATATCCATAAATACCCTCATTAATATTTGGAAGGAAGGGGCATGAAAGAGGCATGGGAGGCCATAATCTTGATATTTGTTGCATTTATGGCTTATAGATGCCACCTTATAAATGATGTCATTTGATGATGTAATTAATAGGAATCAATTTTCAATAAAGAAATATTCAATAACTTTCATGGAATTCTTACCTAAGCTCATAATTTAGTTTAATTTGTCTAAGTAAGATTAATCAAAATTTAAACAATTCTTTGAAAATATGTTGTACTTCATTAATCAAACTGATCAGAATGTCATATTACTGAGTTGTATTTTGATAGAAGAGGAATTAGAAGGTGATGTTAGTTGTGTACGGACCATCATCCCATTTAGGATGTTGTCGACACAAAATAATACATGCACTTGTCATGTGCTTCTGAATTAGAATAAAGAGTGATCCAAAGCACCAAAATGCATTTTTGTCATTTTGACTCGAAATAATTTGATCAAAGTTAATAATCACATAAAATATAATGCCCCATTTAGGGATACATTAACCTAAATCGGCACTTGTATACGACAAGCTTGAATTATTTAACATATTTAAGTGATTTTAGTAAGATTGATAATTTTAATATAATAATGTTAGAAATTTGATGTCTACATTTTGCCCCTATTTGAGAAAGCGTAACGAGAAATTTAGTGAAGCAACATCTTTTTAAAGAAAAGATTTGTCAAGAAGAAATTGGAAAGAAATGAGCCATGATGCCCCCTCGAGAGGACATACAAAGATGAAAGAGAAGGATGGACTCTCAAAAAGAGAGGGAAAGTGAGATTAACCTGAGAAATAGATTAAATCCATACTAGTTAATGCTTGCACACGTTGATTCCATCAATGATCAAAATATAAATAGAATAAAATGGGCCTCAAAGATGGGGGAATGGGAAGGATACAATCCAAAAATATAAGCGATGCAATTTAAACACACCCAAAGCTAGGGTGTAAGTTGCACACTTATGGAATGATCAATCTCAAGACAAGTTACACACTAAAACATTACCAGAATGAGGGCAAAAGTCTATAGAGCTTAGAATTATGAGAATCATGTCTCCAAAGAAAGGAAATAATAATGTGCTCTCGTAGAGCATATTTGATTGGTTGATAAAATAATTTTGCCCTAGTATGGCTGAATTTTTATTACTGATAAATAATTATTTCCCTATAGGGTTGATTTAGATTTGTGACTGGTTCAAATGTTGTGTCCCAAGAGGACAAATTATCAAGTAATAGTTCAAGGATATAACCTATTACATAGATTAAAGATGAGCGGGCGCAAACGTAGATGTGATGGTGTAATGGCTGCAAAATCCATAAAAAATCAAGAATATGAGGATACACAAAGTGATGAAATGAAGAATGAAGGTGGCTGAGTTGATCTGAGATACGTAATGTATCCAAACGCTACCTACATAGTCCAAATAGACCTCAAACTAATGTAGTTCACCTAGAAGCGAGAGAGAATGGAATGAGGAATGAAAAAAATTTACTAGTGTTTGATAGACTCATGATGTATACTAAGAGATGCATGTCTTACATAGAGTCAGGTGCGAGATAAGCCATTGGTACCTAGTTTTATTGGTACACTTGAGAGTTGATCATCGGAGCTACATCGATCTTGAGACTTGGATCCAAAACACATAGTGCTTGCTATAGCCAAATGAAATTATGCATTATAAGTATGAGGAACTTATAATGACATTGCATTTCAATTATGATGAGCCAGTTCAAATGTGAATATTTATAACTAAGGATAATGATAAGAACTACCAATACTAGAGTTACAACTATTTACATTTAAACAAAAATAAATAAAAGAAGATAAAGAAAAATAAAACATAAATAAACCAAACTTAAAATCAAGATATAAACAATCAAGACTTAAGTAGGAACAAAAATGTAAAAACAAAGCAAGAACAACTTAATAAACAACATGAAATTAAGATATGGATAATCAAGATCTATGTGACTATCAAGCTGTACTTGGAAAACAAAACAAAAGAACAAGACAAAACAACAAAACAAAACACCAAGAACAAACACACAACAATAAAAATAAAAATAAACACACACAAAACTTAAAAACAAAATAAAGCATCCTAATAATAGATTTTGCCTCAATAAGGTGGATCAAGGCTGATTAATTAGGCTTTAGATAGGACAAATGTTTTTGGATTTTAAAATTTTATGAATGTTTTTTTGGAATTTTTGAAGTATTTTAACTTGATTGAGAATTAAGAGATACAAAATGGTCCAACTCATAAAACAATGAGGGTATTGTAAAGAGTGATCATGAAATGATGAGAGCATGCCAACTTAAAATGCTCACAAGACGGTGAGAGAGTATAAAAATGGGGAACTAAGGTGACCTCAATATGAATTAAGCACAACCTATGTAATCTCATTTGGACCTCAAGTCACATTAGTTCTGCCAACATAAAAGGCAATGAAAAATAGACCAGGTCACAACAAGTTCGCAAACAAAGGAAAACAACAAGGAAAATGATAATAGTAATGACCAGGTGATGCGGTAATGCATGATAAAAAGGTATTATACCTAATTTTTCCATAGGTGCTTATAATCAAGAAACAATGTCATAATTTTGATTTGCCCAAAGTTGGTTATAATTAGGGGTACCAAATACAATATTGATTTGCTTATAGGTAGTTATAATCAATGATATCAGATAAGATGATAGATGAAAGATAACTTACTAGATCAAATGCCACACTATCTTTATAGAATGTCATTCAACAGGACATTTTAAAACTGTTGAAATTGGATCGAAATCCCCTCATGAAAGGTGCAAGAAGAACTAAAAGAACCAAGATCAAAATGGGGTAAGCAGGATGACTAAAAACAAGCCTTGGTCAATAATAAAGACATGGTATAATAAAATGATAAGATGAAAAAATGGTTCTACTGCTCCTATTGATGTGGAGATGCACATCCTGATTAGCATGTGAAACAACCAGAATAATCAATCTTAAAAAATACTACCCAGCACCTCATCTAGATAATTGTTCTATCAAGAACCTACTTTTGATCTAGATTTTAATGATGCTGATGTGATCCCTGTTGATCGTTGATTATGTTTCCTTCAGATGTTAAGACAGGATACCTTTGTAGCCTATGTAAAGGAAAGTGCAACCAAGGATGGTAAATAATGTTAGGCACATGATAAATGTTATAAGTTGTTAATGAATAGGTGGATGATCATGGAATGTATAATGATTAGAAAACAAATGAAGATCAAGATTTTCAGGCACACACAATGTTGTTGATTCCAGATTCAACATAATTTTGGTTATGATGGGGTTGTAAACTTTGAAATATGCTCTAGATAAGACCACCAAATTTTATGTTGTTTAATATAGTTATATTGATTTGTTCTTTGATAATGTCTTCATAAAGTAGTGAAGAATTTTTGTGCTTAGTTATTGGCACCTCAATGAGGTTTTCAACAATGAATTTGCCCTGATTATCCTATAGTACCTCTAAGAAGGTTTCACGAAGATATATTAACATTTGGTTTTGATTATCTTCTATCACCTTTGAAAAGATTTCACTAAAACATACTGAGTTTGAACTTTGATCATCCCCTAGCACTTCTAAAAAGGTTTCACTAGAAGATTGTTCTTCTTCTACATGAATATGGTCTTGGCCCCGCTAATATTCTACACTTGATATGTCACCATGGATGCAGTTCAACAAAACATGATTATGTCAGTCCTAATCAACGTTTGTGGGAGGTGAAATGTCAATATAATGGTTATGTTGGGTCGAAATAATGGAGTGATGAAATGCAACACAATCCTTATAGAATATACTAGGATAATTTGTGTCAATGCTGAAGTAATCATCCTCAAAAACCATAGAAGGATCACAAATATATTCAAATTGATCTGTAAGTCAAGTGTAACCAATATTGTAACAACCATGACTATAATCTAATTTTGAAGCTGAGTTTGAGTCAAGGGACTCTGAATCTGATGTTGAGACTGGTAGTGATTTTGCTTCTAATGTTAAATCTGATGTCTATTCAAAAAGGGAACCTGAATCTAATATTGATTCTTCACTTGATGTGGTTTCTATAATGATGTTTTGTTGAATTCTTGATATTGGATAAGTAATGGCCTATGACAGCATAATGGGCTTGATAAAAATAGATTCATCTAGGAAGGGTTCAACATAGAATGACTCGTCTAAGTGAAGCCCCTGAAAGAGAGGGAACTGCTCAAGGGATGACTCGATAGAAACTGGTCTATCAAAATGAGACTCCTCAATGAGTGAAAAAAGATCAAGACACAACACTGTAGAGATTGGCTTGTCAAGGAGATGAGGCACTTTAAAAATAGGTAAAATATGAATAGGTGATTCATCACAAGTTAACACATCACAAGTGGGCATTTCAATAATAACATTATGGTCTTGGTTTACCATTGGTCTCAAAATATCAACTTTGAACACACTTTGGTCCCCACAAGATGGTTCTTCAAGAGGTAATGGTTGTTTTTGAGGTTTAAAGAATGGTGCAGAATTTCTAAAATGGGGAATGATTGGCTCAGGGTGAACAATGGTATATGGTTTAATAATGGGATCTCCAAAAATTAGACTATCAAAGAAATTATCAACAAAGATTGGTTCGTCAAAGTGACATTCTTCAATAATAGGCTCAATAAATATAGGTGATGGGCCTAAAATGGTAATGACAAGATGTTGCATAGTTTGGTTACTTGTACAAACTAAAGGAAGAGGTCTTAAAATGGTAACCTTTGTGCAATGCAGAGCTTGATTTCTCATATAAGCTGAAGGAGAATAGCCTAGAATGATAACCTTCACGTATTACAGAGCTTGATTCCTTGTACAAGCTAAAGGGGGATAACCTAAAATGGTAACCTTTGAGTGCGACATGCAAATCAAAGAAAGATATCCTAAAATGGTAACCTTTGAGTGCAGTGCACAAATCGAAGGGGAAAGATGGTGTCATCCTCAAACAAGATGGAGTGTTCATGTTCACCATTAAAATGCTCTTCCTCATAACTAGGGCCACAAGGGACTCCACCATGAGTGTACCTTTGCGTCATGTCTAGACAATTGTTATCTATGTTTTCTAAGATTTGGGAAATGTTTTGTAAATGTTTAAACAAGATATGTTTTGATTCTTCAAACAAATGACAAGGCAATGAAGAGACTATAACAAAGAAGGTGGAATAGTACCACACAATTAAAAGAATGTGTTCATAAAATTACTCAACTTTGGGTAGGGTTGACATCATATAAATTAGAAGAGGGTATGATAACTCAAAAACCCAAGTGTAAACTAGTACACCAAATGTAGGTTGAGAGATATGTCAATACCGTAAAATCTAGTTTAACTTCGATGATTTGCTACTAGAAAATCAAAAGAAAGCCCTTCGGATTAGGAAGGTGACAATACAAACTAATAAACTCAAGATGTGAAAACATGCAAGAATTCTTAATTCTAAAACTAAAACCAAATGGCCACACAATGCCACCACATAGTAATAGGAGGTAGAATAAAATGTGTTTTATAACTTAAAGCGTAAGTAACACACTAGATGAAATAAGTTCACAATGATCAAATGATGATGAGTCTAAAAATGACCTTCAATCTAAATGGGAAATTGAACCCAAGTTAACTCAAACCAAGTTCAAATGGTAAAACTAATTAACATGTTGAATTGGAACTTAGAAAGGTGTAATTCCAAATTTGAATTATCAATGAAGGACTTAAAGATTTTTGGAAAATGGTTTAGACTATAATAGGCAGCATCACTGCGTTGTTTAGATAATACAAGCACAATGTTTAAGATGAGGATTTGAACAAGGCAAAGATGATTTAGATTTGACCAACGTAATGCCTCCTTGTTTAAGAAAATGTGTTTGGAAATTATGTGTTGTTTACAAACAAGTTTTAGACTCAAATCAATGACCATGTAAGTAAAGAAAAAGATCAAAATATAACAAAGTAAATTATCCTAAGTTCTAAACCGATAAGGTTGTATAGTATTGTTGAAATCCATATATATACATGCTCTTGGGAGGATTTTAACTGTTAATCCAAAAATAAAATCACTTGAAGTGGTAGGGTATTTTACACCCCCTTCTCTTAAGGGATTTTATGGTGACATGGACCTTCAGGTTACTCACCCTACATTAACAATATGTCCACAAGTGGGGTTTTTCTAAAACTTAATTTTTTTAACCATCTAGATGGTCCCAAGTGTGGCTAAAACTATATATGTCTCACGTCAATTAAATCCACATCAATCAAATTGTTGTGAAAAGGTTTTATTTTTTTCATAACCATTACATCTGTCAATTGCTCAGTGTAGTGCAATGTCCAGATTGATCATATGTTCTAAGCTAGATTGTCACTAATGAAGTTTTCTTAACCACTCAAGTAAATGTCCTGGTGGGTTTCCCTCAATTTGTATACCTAACAATGAAGTGGGGTTGAAGACAATGGTGGGAGATGAAAACCTGGGTCAAAGCTTCCCTAAAGAACTCGCGAAAAAGCTATGAAATCCCCTCCGTAAGCTAAATTGCATAAAATAAAACTAAGTGAAATGGCTTTAGAGGTTTTTTTTAGATCACCCAAACCATATGGGTTTTGGGGAGAGCCTAGACTACTTTTTCACACCTTGGACAAAGGACAATTACAATGAAAAGGCGCTTTTAGTCACCCAAGTTCCCTAAAGGGGATGGGGGAGAGCATACACACGCTCTTTATTTTGCTCAAAGAACAAAAAAGCAATAGTAGATGATTTTGCATAAAACAACACACTTTTGAAAATATTGTAACTTAAGTGAATGTTAGATATAAGCACCAAATTGAAATGTTTAATGAAGTTCTTGTACCCTTGGCTTTAGTTGCAAAAACTTTGAAAAACTTCACAAAACAATTAAACAAACCATCTAAGTTCCTTTTAAACATCAAAAGGAAAGTTCGAGACTTAAATCATGCTCAAATTTTGATCACTTTTCCACACGGGTCTTGCAAGGTTAGAGATTTTCCCCCTGCTTTGAAGCGCAATTGATAATGAAACAAGCAAGTTTTAAAAACTAGCTCTTAGGTTCTCTATTTTTTATACACAGAGACCGACGTCAGTCAATAGTGACTGATGTTGGTTACAGCAAGACCGATGTCAGTCATAAAAGAATCAATACCGATAAAAAACAATCGATAATGGTCACCTGTAAACCCTTAGGCAAAAATGATTTTTTACAAAAAAAAACATGTTATCCCAAGGTTAGGATAAAATCTCAAGAAAAGTTCTGGATCATGAAAACAAAGTTCAGACAGAGTCTTACAAACCAAAATGACAAACTGTAATTTTGAGAAAAGCTCTAAAATGTAATTTTTTAATTGTGTTTTTCCTTGTAACCTAACTGATGTTGGTTAGCCAGGACCGATGTCAGTTATATAGAACCAACATCGATCATTGTTTAATCTGTGTATCAACAAAAAATGTCAAAAACACATGAAAATGAAGATAAAAATTGATTTTGAAGTATTTTTAAACACTTTTAGATTTTTTAAGATTTTTAAAGTTTCTTCCTTGCTTGAATGGCCTGTGTGGTCCCATCCAGTGTGCCAAGATATAGGTATGGATTACAAAGATGGTTAGATCAAGCATTAGTCAAGAAAACCAAGAAAATACATAAATAACTAATAAGCTAAGCCAACCTATTCAAATGAGGTGTGAAAATAACAATTAAGATCAAATTAAAGAAATCACATACATATTACCTTCCCAAGATCTTCCCATCACACACATGCAACTCAAAATGTGATTTTCCCCTTGATTTAGTGCTCAAATCTTCAACAATGATGAATGCAAAGCTCCTCCATCATCTCAAGAACACCAACTAAACTAGGCTCATGATATGAAAATC
This sequence comes from Torreya grandis, assembly GCA_037957365.1. NCBI lineage: Eukaryota > Viridiplantae > Streptophyta > Pinopsida > Cupressales > Taxaceae > Torreya > Torreya grandis. The sequence goes on along the minus strand of JARHVA010000986.1, from coordinate 2,766,552 downwards.
AATGGTGCACCTATCAATGAAGCTATCATATTACAAATTAAGCATAATAAATAATGCACATAAATGACATGTGGAGAGCATTTTGCATAATAAGTTTACACAAGTGAAGCTTTATCAAAGTGGTCTTGGCCCTCCTATTTATAGATTTTATAAATTGATCAAGATAAATCATGACTGTCCATCTCAAGATCAATATGTGTGGTCATGAATTAATCCAATTATGTAAATAATATCCATAAATAACCTCATCAATATTTGGAAGGAAGGGGCACTAAAGAGGCATGGGAGACCATAATCCTGATATTTGTTGCATTTATGGTTGATGGTTGCCATCCCATAAATGATATCAATTGATGATGTAATTAATAAGAATTAATTTCCAATAAAGATATATTCAATAAATTTCATGAAATTTTTACTTAAGCTCATAATTTGGTTTAATTTGCCTAAGAAAGATTAATCAATTTTTAAGCAATTCTTTGGAAATTGGTTGCACTTTATTAATCAAACTAGTCAGAATGTCATATTACTGGGTCATAATTTGACTGGAGAGGAATTATAAGGTGATGTTAGTTGTGTGTGGATTGTCATCCCATTTAGGATGTTGTCGACACAAAATAACACATGAACATGTTGTGTGCTTCCGAATTAGAAGAAAAGAGTGATCTAGAGCACCAAAATGCATTTTTCATCATTTTAAATCGAAATCATTTGAGAAAATTTAATAATCATATAAAATTCATGACCCCATTTAGAGATACATTAGCCTAAATTGGCATTTGTATACGATAAGCTCGAACCATTTAGCACGTTTAAGTGATTTTGGCCCAAATTGTGCATTTGAGTGCATTTCAGGTAAGATTGATAATTTTAACATGATGGTGTTAGGAATTGGATGTGTACAAAATGTGGCTTAAAAAGTGACTCGAGATAAAGCTTTGATCATTTCCAAAAAAAATTATTTGCCATTGAAAGATCTTGAATATACATCATATGAGGATCTAACATCCCCGATGATGGAGGTGGTGGTGCAGTATCATCAGTCGCTGTAACTTTCATAGAATATTACATTATTACATACAATTGTAAAATAGTAAAAATACCAAATCATAACCCTTAATGTCAAAAAACATAAAATTTGTACAAGAAAAAATAATAGAAACCAATTTACAACTACCACAATAGTATACTTGTTTGCCAATTAATCTTGTATGTAAAAATTATTTTGCTTCACAAGCATAAGGAGTTGGTTTTTCATCTTTTCTACCCATTTTTAGAGATCTTATACTTAAAAATTGACTTGGTATTCGACCAAAGGAATCCCATAAGGATCTGAATCATCGACAACAATAATGCAATCCCCACTGACAACTAAGGATGAGGATAGCTATGTTTTATTCGAGTGTACAAAATAATACAAAGAATTAATTTTCAATAAGTGAAACAAAAGCATAACAGAGATATATTATCATGCATTAGGTAGAAATTGGGATTAACCATTGCTTTATTAAGGTTTACAGAGTGTTTGGATTAACTTAGATGGAATTAATCCAAACATTCAACATGATAACACACACAAGGAATAAACATAAGAAATACAATAGGTAACCATAACCAAATAGTCTATATTGATCTCAACAAGGTCGAACTTTCTTCTTCATATAAGTATACATATTTATAGTCATTTATAGTCTCTGATTGTTCACATTCTCCTCATAATTTGGTGCCAAAAGATGAGACTATTCATCTTCTATCTATTACAAGTCATGGAGGATAAGAAAAAATACATATAGCTGACAACTGAATACATAATGCATGAATATCTTAGAATATCTTGTGCAACTTGATTATCTATTTTCTTCTCCCAACACTTTCTTGAACTTAAAATGTTGTGTCATCTCGAGACAACGTCACAAGATCATCTTACTATGTACGTAGGGCAAAAGCTAAATAATTAGTTAGACTAGTAAGAGTCACAGTAATCACTCAAGGTGTCATTTCCATTTTTCACCTCTTGCGCACTACTTAGTTGCCTATTCAGATTTTTAACTAAGTAGGTACCAAACTATCACCCTTTCAAATTTTCAATAGGCTAGCATAACCAAGTGGCTACCCTTTATGGGTTTTCAACTATCTTGTCCTCCCTTGTCTTACTAATAGTTCCCAAATAAAAAATTGTTTACAAAATTTCAAATTTCAAAATTACCTTACATAGTACTTAACTTGGAGGAGAGGGCATTGGTGCAGAAGAGGACTGGCCAGTAGGATCCCTGGTCCTAAACTATGCAACCTTATGCTATGTGATGACTTATTAGAGCTCAAATGATGGCTTGTAGACAAGAACATTAATAATTTGGACCACCTCATTGTAGAATGGAGGCATATTACTTTTGTAAGTATGTCAGTTGATCATCATTTCCTAGACCATGTGCAGTAGGATGCATATTAGTGCATGATATCTAATGAGTTATTTCAAGTCTGAGTCATTAGTGATGTTCATGGCTACCTTTGTATTGCTAATCCTCATCTGGATTTCTCCACTTAGTTGCTTCAACTTATCTGCATGACATTTAGCCTAAAGACCTGCAAATGAATTACACCAAAGCTCACTCTACCAATCAATAAGTCTATTGTGCATGTTATCCCTAACATTGAATGATTCCTATAGAGCTTGGTCATTTTTATTCACTGATGTGGTTTGACTATCCATGGTGGTCTTGGTGGTTGTAACTGTAGCGAAATATGCACTAGAGCTGGCGAGAGAGTCATCAAGCTGCTACCTTTAGTTCAATAGACTTCATGTGATGTGATGAGCTTGGATGGATGCAATATATAACATGTTATGATATTCTTCCAACAAGGTTATCAACACAACTGACTTACTCTTCATACTCTAGTCCAGTATACCAACTACATAAAGTTGCTAGGTTACACACCATTCTTTAGTGAGCTCTAAGACCAATATATTGAGCTTATGCTGGTCGAACATCACTTGGTCCTCGATTGCTCGAGTGACCAACTCTAGGGAGGTGTTCTAAATTATCTTGGCTACTTCATAAAGGTGAGCCTTGAGCTCCATGTTTTCTACCTTAGATTGATCATGTTCTTACTCCAGGGAGGTGGCCTTTTGTACAATCAATTCTTAGAAATTTATTTTACCCTCCAAATATTTCTTTAGGATTAGCCAAGAGACATCCAAGGAAGCCTCTTATTTGACTAGGAGCGTGGCCAACATGCTTGTGGATGTTACAGGGTGTAGACGTGGCATAGTGGTAAGGGGGAGTGATAACATGGTGCACCAAGCACCAATTATGGGAACATCCCACAACTAGACATCTCCTAGTGGCAACTCAAGTTGATGAATACCTATTTTTGTGGTAGCTGGTGCTTATTGTTAGTGCGTTATGCCCTCTGCTACCAACTTGAGTTGATACATAGTGTCTTTAGCCTTATTGCATTTTCCTTCATCCTCTTTTTTCTTCTTCAACTCCGTCCACACAGATTGCAGCTTTGTTGTTCCTCCTGGGCCTATAATTATTTTTCCCACTCTTTTGCTTCTTCTATCTTCTTCTTCTCTTCCACCAAGGCCATGGCCTTGGCTTATTCTTGTGTAGCTTAGGTATGTACTTGTGCTTATGCTTGAGCTTGTGCCTACACCTGTTGTTACTGTAGGGCTTCATCTTCTTCCTCTTTCTTTTTCCTCACAACTTCCTCTACCTGTTGTGCTTGGGATACTGCATCTTATTTTCTATTTTCTTCTTCCTCTTATATTTCCTTCTTCTCTCATTCCTCTTGCACCTGCTTGGCTATATCAGCTACTTCTTGTGCCTATTTAGCCACATCTATGGCCTTATGTATATCACCCTCTATATCCTTGGCCTTTTATGTGGCCTCAACTTCTTCGGGTTGATGTGTGGCTTGTTGTTGCTATGCTTATTTTTTCTGCCTCTTTTTTACCTCCTTCCACACTCACCATTCTATTGTGCGAGTTGATTCTTCCCTCATGGCCTGTTCTTCTTCTTTTATCAACCACTCTGGTGTGAGCTCTTCAACCTATTGAGCCTGGGGTGACAATAATAAATCACTTGGATGCACTTTTGATCTAGAAAACTATGCCTTCCTCCTCCCTAGCATGACCAATCTACATTTTGGTGGTGGTTGAGTAGATGCAGGTGCAAGTTGTGCTTCCTGCATAGCAGTTGGTCTTCTAAATGTGCAGTCTTCCAACATAGGGGAGACCCTTGCCTCCTTCCTTATTTGAGGCCTACGTATAAGTGTTTCAAGTGGACATTTTAGAATAGTTACAAACATGTCCTCGACTATGAATGTTGGTACAGGTTGAGGCTAGAAGAAGTCCATTCTACACTAGAGTTGCTCCAATTCTTCTTAGACTGTATCAACAATGATGGAAGGTGGGCAAGATGGGAGGTCCAACCATAGTTTTGGGGGCACTTGCTTGTGCACTTGAGCTATACACACCGCCTTCCAAAAGAAAAATTCTTTCTCCTCCTTCTCATAGAAGTCCCCTGCCATGTCTGCCATCATGACCTAGTAGACTTCCTACTCATTTATGCCCATCTGCATGAGGTTACATGAGCTCACGATCTAAGGCACCTTTAGATCATCCATCCAAGTTACGGTGTAAAATGTCTTTTGTTTCACAAGAGGGAATTCCAAATGATGTTCTACTTTGTGTTTTCCCTTCTATTATTACAAGCTGATGTCTTCTAGTTATTGCATGGTAGGGATGGTTGCCCTAGATGGTATTGATTAAAGAGGAGTTGCATGCTTAGATGTGAACACTTTTTGTCAGGCTACTTTGGCGTATGATATGTCCGTTATTATGAAGAATGGGAGTAGTTAAAAAGGTGAGTGTGGTAACTCATGGATGTTGATAAAGACACCCTATGGTAACAAGGTAATAGATGCATGCTAACCTAGGTATTGCATGATGTTGGGTGACACTCAAGGATGTATGTAAATGAGTTCTAGGCACTCCTCCTACTAAGATTTGAACTTTCCCTCATGTGTTAGGGCTCCATGTTCTTATGTCCAAATGAGATTCATTATCTAGGTATTAGGGTACACTTCTCCCTCTAGTGACTTTCATTGCATGAAATAGAGTAGGAATATTAGGAACTGGTATTAAAATGTTTACTTTAGTGAGGTGTGATAATTCTCGATGTTGGTAAGTAACTGTTGGATGAAGTAGTCTAGCTAGTTTAATTATTCATTTCTATGGATCATTCAATGGGTGATGTCCATGACTCCTTTCAGTATTTACTTGGTAGACTTTATCATTTGCAAAAATCATCTAGTAATTCACTCCATGAGGATGTGTATTAGTTCATCTGGGATTTCATCAATGGGAATCCCTTTATTTATCCATACATACAAATCCTAAAATTCTTACAGAATAGGGGGCATTTTCATCTTGTATAGAACCAAGGAATCTCCATACATAGGGATGCCCAAAGCTTGTGCCATGGCTTATGTATTGATTAAAATAGTCACATCTAGATCCAAATAGATGTTACCATCATTATTTCACCCTAAAAATACTTGGATGATCTCTCCCAAGTCACCAAAGGTAGGTAATCAAAATAGGCACTCAACATCTATGTTTTGGAAATGGTGGGGAGTTACGAGAGTGAGTGATTGTGAAACATTAATAGGCTCTAGTTGGAATAATTTTTGTTCTATTTGGCAGAGGTAGTCAAATGGTTCTTGGTCACTAAACTTAGTTTGTCTAAGTACCATGTTGACACCCACAACCTCTTTTTGAGCATCTATGAGAGCCTTGATCAACTGCAAAGTATCTATATCTATCTGAAGTGAAGGAATTCAGATGTTAGTGGTTCTCTATGCAAAAAAAAAAAATTGGCACTTGATAATTGCAGGCCAAGAAAAATATGCACAAGGATGAAATGCCAACTTGGTATTCAAACTTAGGTTTTATAGAAATGATGCTTCTTAGATTCCACATGAACACCGTACTTAACTATCCACTCATCAAGAATGCAATGGGGGATATGGAAAATCTATATTCGATCTAACCATTAAGGCAATTAGTTATTGGTACATGTGTGGAGTTATGCCGTTATGCTCTTTGGTGTCCGTATGTGAGGTATGAGTGGCTGATTTTGACAAGTTATCAATTTATTTAAGATCATGTTAATCAACCCTTGGATCTAGTATTTACTTCTGGTGGATGACCATTATCTGATGGATATCTTGTTGATGGCATGTTTTTCATACCTTTATTAGACTTAAATTTTTTCAGTCACTCCTCTTTGAATTTCATGATGGCACACATGGATCCTCCTACACACGGCTGGCACACATATGTTTGGTATCTTGAGTCTCAAATATAGTTGAAGATATCATTTGTAAACACACAAATAGAAAAGAAACACACAAAAACATGTAAAACTCAAGAAATCCTAATCTACTTGGAACTCCTCATCACCCACTCACTTTACCAAATGAGATCAATTGATTATTGGTTGTAAGGCTTAAGCCTACAACCATTTACCCACCCTAGTAAAATGGTTCCCTGAATATATCTTAAAACCATGATTCCTTGCTATGTTAGGTCATGGATAATTTCGGGCCCTTTCCATTGAATCTATAACTTGCCCAAAAATGCTCTAAAATGACTATCATATAGTCACACTGGTTGATCTTTATTAAATTCTTTCTGGCACAAATTCCTATCATGTAATGTTTTATGGCTCTACTTGTGCACTTCCTACATCTATGCTACTCTACATCTATACTCATCCATCTTATTTAGTTCAAGAGGTCTATTAGTAAGAGACTCACAATATCCTAGTCACATGACTATGTCAATATATAGACTATGCACTAGGTATTCCATCGGCATAACTACTTCAAGACCATACACCAATTGGAATGGCGTAAACCTAGTGGCTCTCTTGTAATGCATATGATATGCCCACAAAATTACAAGAATGTGATCTTTCTAGTCATCTCTTTTGACATCATAGATTTTTGTTAGCATTTTACCCAACATTTTATTGGAAGCTTCAGCTTGGCCATTTTCCTGTGGATGATACATAGTGTTTTTATGATGAGAAATTATAAATTCTTTGGTTAGAGCCTTGATGGTGATGTTCAAAAAGTGCATTCCTCTATCATTGACTAATAATATAGGGCATCTAAACCTTATAATGATGTTTTCATATAGAACCTTTGTTGCATTCTTTACATCACTGCTGGGTGTTGCAACAACTTCAACCCACTTAGTAAAATAGTCCATTAAAGTGATGATATACCTTACTTTAATGTTCTTTCTTGATGGGTTGATAGGTCTGACAAAGTCAATGCCCCATTGTTCAAAAGGTTTCTCAGCTAATAGAGGTTACAAAGTCATTTAATTTTTTTGCAATGATTTACCCATATACATCATAGCGTTGTGCAACTCTATGTGCATCCTAGAATAGATTTGGCCACCATAACCCACTCTATAACAGTTTCTTGGCCATATTTTCTCTCATAAAATGTCTTCCTATTTCTCCTTGATGTGCCTCTTATAATTTTTTTGGTCATTTATGTTCCAAAACAACCCTACGCAGGACTTTGTCCTTCCCCAAGTGATACAAAAGCCCGTTGATGATGGTATACAATAGGGCTCTAGTAACAAACTGCTTCTTATCACACTCTTCATAGTACACAAGGAAGATTCCTTGTTGAAAGAAGTTGGCAATGACTTCAAAATTTTTAGGAATTATAGAAACATAGAAGAAATCAGTATCAAGAGAGTCTTCTTGTAATTCTTTTGGTTCTTCACTACTAGGGATGCGACTGAGATGATCTAATCCCTTGTTTTCTCTTCTTGGTTTGACATTAATGCAAAATTGAAACTCCTAAAATAGCATCAACCATCGAGAGATGCATCCTCTTAAAATCAGCTTATTGATAAGGTATTGTATATCTCGATGATGAGTGAAGACTTCAAATGGCATCACAAGCAGATAATGTTAGAATTTTTATAGTGCGAATATGATGGCCAATGAAATAGTTATGTAGTTTTTATCTACATCAGATAGTTTCCTACTAGTAAAATGAATAGGATGGTTGAGTCCACCCTCTCCTGGTTACACAAGCACAACACCAAATGTGATACCCAAAGCATCCACATGTATGTGATAGGGTTTTGGAAAAATAAGTATGGGCATAGTAACCAATCTTTGTTTCATCTTGATGAAGGATGTTTGATATTCTATAGTCCAGAAAAACTTCACTTTTTGGCACAGTAAGGATTCCAATGGAGATGAAATAGTTGTGTAACCTTTGATGAACTTGTGATAGTAGCTTGTATGTCCAAAAAAGAGCGCACTTTGGTGGAACTGACTAGTGGAGGCATACTCAAAATTACTACAATTTTTACTTGATCTACTAGAATGCCTTTGTTGCATACTACATGTCCTAGTAAAACACTAAAGGGTGTAAAGAATAGGCATTTCTTTAAATTTAATGATATGCGTATATCTCTACATTATTCTAACATAAGGTGCATTTTAGACAAATGTTCTTTAAATAGAGAAAAGACTGCCCAATTGTTAAGGTAGACTTCTAGAAAGTCATGAATGAAATCCTTGAATGTAGTGACCACTGCATGAAAAAACACCATATGTGCATTCTTAAGGCAAAAAGACACGACCTTATATGCAAATGATCCCTATTCCATATCAAAAGTCCTTTTGGCTCTATATTATTCTATGATCAATATCTGATGATAGCCTCTAAAACCATTCGTAAAGGAATAGACTTCATGTCCAATGATAAACTCTAAAACTTCATCTATAAAAGGAATTGGAAATGGATCATTTACAGAAGCATCATTCAAAAAATGATAATCTCCACATAATCATATTTCCCCTATCTTATTTGGATGTACTACCATGGGGCTTACCTAGTCTACCTTTTTGACCAGATAGATTATTCCTACATTCAATCCAGTTCTGTCTTTACTTTCAACTTCATGTTTATATTGAGCTTGTATGGTTACTTCTTTATAGGCCGTACACACTCTTTTAGTTCAATATGAATTTCACCAAGAGATGGGTCAACTCCTCAGACATCTGAGAATTTAGTGGGAAAGACATCTTGATAATCCCTCAGAAGTTGCAAAGCTTCTAAAATTTTAGCTTCTATCCAATAATCACCTATGTTTGCCAATTTTGGAACCTTCTTAATTTTGATGTTTGCTACATGATTTTTAATGGGCTGTTGGTAGATATTGTGCTTTTATTCATCTATAGATTACCATATCCATCATTGCCCTTCTTTTTTGGGAATTCAGATGTTGTGAAACTTGTCTTCTTTAGTAAGTTATGTGTTGGTGTCTTTGAGTGGTTCTACAGGTCGTTTAGGTTCAAATAAATCATTCAAATCTATATCACCATCAGAATCCTTAATGTCCTATGCTTCATCTTGTATTTGGTGACATGGATGCATTAGTGATTATTTTTATTTATTAATAACTTTGTATCTTTTTAGTGTTGTATTAAGATCAGATGCTATATTCTACTACTTAGTGGATTTCGTCACGGTGCTTAAGTCTTCTACACACCCATGGCATAATAATTGTTTGATTTTATGGAGTGTGTTATGAACTAGAAGGTTTTCATCTTCAAATACAAATGTCTATATAAAATCACTTTGGACCTGTACCCAATGCTTTGTCTCCCTTTTGCACTCTTGGTGCATGTACCATGTTTTTGGTAATGAAACAAATGTATAGTGGAAAATGTGAACTTGGTACTTTAGTGAGACATGTTCCTCAGTCTAGGATTTAACACATTTATGTATATGAATTTTAGGACACTCACCTTATTGAAAGAATGGTCAATTATTGTGGATAAACTACGGTAGCTAAAACCTATTGATCATCAGCTCATAGGCATCATCCCACTTGAGTTGGTCATTTTGGTGAGTTTCCCACCATGTCACAACTCCCTTCAAAGCATAATTTAGAGTGCCAACCCACTAGCTAATGGTCGGTATATAAACTTGTAAGCACATAATGAAGTCATTGATGTCCTTAGTTGTATAGTACATATGAAGTTGTCATTCATGCATCAAAACCATTTGTATTGGTCAAAGTTTGTGATCACCTTAGGCCCATTTGAGGAGGTGTGTGTCTGAGTCACCACTGATAGATGAAAATGTTTCCTATGGCAAAGTGCCTTCCCTGTTTAGCTTTATGTAATCCTATATGTGATCATTAGCTTGATAGAGGAAGTCAACTTCTGACTGAGTAGGGGATTTTGTAGACATAGATACACATTCTTTGATAATAAATTGGGTTACCAATGGCTGCGTAGCTACTGGGTTGGTCCTCCATTGTTATGATGTCTTCAATTATTGGGTGAGTAGTGATTGTACATGTGGTTTGGTATGCTCGTACAAGAAATTGTACTCAGCTATGCACAAATATGGATTGTATTCAAAATTCACCTTCATCCAACTGGTTTCTTGCACAACATATGGAGAGTCTAGTTTAGATCGAATTATGTAAGGCTTGTGCATTCTGTTAAGAGGAATGATAATAACTTTATCACCTTGATGTGCCTCTAATTGGTTATGCACCATGCTGATACTCATTTGACCATCATATGCCCATTTCTTACCTATGAGTGTAGGGTAATGTGTTGCAACGGTCTTTATGTCAATGACTTCAAAATCACCTCACAGTGTTAGTTTTGCAACTTTGATCTCCATACATTCTAATCTAGCAATAGGCTCAACCCTTCCATAATCAGCCAAGCTTAAAATTACTAGGCTATAACTCAGAATTGATCATCTAATGGCTTCCCATGTAGACTTAGGAATCATATTGATTGTGCTACCAAAATCAAAGATATCATTCAAAATCTCATAACCAACAACCTCAATGTCAATGCATACATCAACATCCTAATGCTTCTTTGTTTTGACGTACCGGACCAGATTCTCCATCTTTAATTGCCCACACTACACACACTCCAGTATATTATGCAGTAGGTTTGTGATGTTCTAAGAGATGTATTCATTACATAGTGTGCTTAAAAGTTTTAGAAGATCTATGAGTGCAGTGATGACTTCATATTGATATATAATGTGCATGATCTAGCCATACATTTGCACATTTATTTTCATAACATCCCCTTCGATGGTGTTTTGATGTTGGATGTTTTTCAACATTTGTGTAGCTTCATACATGAGGCCCTTTTCTATAGTTGGATCTAGATATTTATCTTGTTTATATTTTTAAATTTCTTGATCCTAAGGTATCTCAAGTGGAGACAAACCTTTATCTACATGTTGTTATCATGTAATAGCATTCAAAAATGCATTTTATTTAGGTTGTGCACTCACCATATTCACATTTCATATGACCTTGTTCTTTCTTTACTTCTCTAAGAGAGGACAATCTTCTATGTCATGATGGTCAGAGATTTTGTAGTATGTACAATATGACTATCTTTGAAGATTCATTAGGCAATTTCATTGGACATGAATGTATTCTCTATACAGGTAACATTTTAGAGTTCGTTGATAGTTATTTCCTCTACCTCTTTGGTATCCTCCTTTGTATTCAACTCAAGCTCCTCCTCTGTTGGACTGATATCCACCTCTATATCCTCCTTGTTGCTACACAATGTTTCAATGTTGGTGTTGTTGATTATTATCTCCAATTCCATATTGTTGTTATGAAGCTAGTGGGGTCTAACTCATTTATTACTGCTGCATTATGGTTAAGCTCTATGGAGATGCATATTGGTACTACAAAGATGGAGGTGTCCAGCTTGGTGAAGGACGGCTCTATCTAGCCAAACCTTCAGGCTGATATTGCAGCAAACTAGGAATCCATTGTGGACCTATTTGGGTCACATAAAATTTGTATGCCTTTGGGCCTATGGTTACTTGTTTCATCAAGGACATTTGTTGCACAGTGATGGTGAATGCATTTCTGGTGATGCCTTCCTTGATCTCCTACAAAGCCCTATAGTTCTTTTCATCATGATTGTTTGATTTACATAAGTTGTAATATAAGTTTTATGGATTCTTGACATATTGTTTTAAAATATGACACTGCATTGTGGCATGCCCCACTACTCGACAAATTTCATAGAATAATATCTTAATCTTAAAACAATCATTCCTATGATGCACTTATTTTCTGCACTACATACGCTAGAGATTCAATTTAGGTTAACCTACCTCATGGTATTGATCTATTATTTTCATGAAATCTTGTAGTGTATTTTCAATCTTGGAATTGAGAATAGGGGCTTCTCCATAATCTTCAATCTGCTTTACCTATAGGGTAACAACTATGGCATCTACTTTTATAGCATATTGAGTTTTCATAGTAGCAAACCTAATTCTATTGTGCAATCCTTTGACAAGCCACGTAGCTTTGTCTTTGTCTATTAAAGCACAATTTACCTTATTCATCACATTAGATAATCTACAGTCATAATCGTAAATCGATTCTCTAGACTTTTGCCTTATCTCCTTCAGGTCCTGTATTGTCTGACTAGTGTATTTCTTTATCTTGAATTTTGTGACAAGTCAGTCCTCAACATCTTTTAGACTTTATTATTGAATATCTCTTGGGTAGATGAACTCAAGTGTTCTTCCAGCTAGTGCCCCTACTAACTCACACTTTTGGATAGCTTCATCAATTATGCCCTTAACTTTCGATCTCATCTTGCAAGTTAGCAGGTACTATTCAAGATCCATAGACCCATTATAGGTGGCTAGGTTGATGAATCTTCCTTAATGACCCATCATGTTAACTGGAATGGATGGATTCTATTATGCAACTTTTATTAGAGGATGATGCATTCTAGGTGATCCCGCCTGCATATTACTCTATGTACTAAGAGAGTTATCATGCACACTTTGTTTGTGCATCCTTTTCTTTTTTTAGTTTTAACTAATCATATGGCCATTAAATCCTTTCTATTTTTTTTTTTAATTTAAGTTCCCCAATGATTCATGTGTTATGAAAATGGTCCTTCCCAACTACTATCTTCTTATTCACCTAGTTGAAAACTTCTACTAGAATATAAAAGATTGGGCTGTGGGGACATATGCTCTTTTGGTGAATGGTTATTTACTATGATTTATTATTTTATTATGATTGAACCTATGTTTAACCTAAGACTATGTTATATTTCTTTATAGAATTCTTCTTCTTTTGATAATACCTTTTCTTTTAGCTGTGCACTACATCTATCATCTATATGTTCTACTTCTGAACTATTATCATCTTCTTTGCACATCTCATCTTCATCTTGTTCTTCATTATCTCACTCATCATCAAAATTCATCATCCTCTTTATTTGTTCTTTGTTTTTCTCTCTCTCATCACATCTTTGCGCTCGATCATCATCTAATCTACTACTACTCTTACCTCTACTCATAGCTACCTGGGTATTCTTCTATTTATTCCATATGTTATGTTATCGTAGTTCTCATTCTAAATCTAGACTTTTATTCTAACTCTTATTCCCTCATGTCTCCATTCTAGATTTAGGTTTAAGCCTTACTGATTCATCTAACCATCATTCACCATCATGTCATATACAACCCCATACACCCAAAGCAACTACTCCATATTGGTTGGAGTAGGCACCATGGACTTATCCACAACCAACATCTTTATCAAGAGAGGTAGTTACTAAAAAAAAATTCCTCTAATTCTTAGGACAAAATGATCCTACATAGCTTCAAATGCTATATATCCTAATAATACAAACTTTGTGATGTAACCATCTATGGTGGCAACAACCCAATAGTTTATTACTCTTGTCTAGTCAATTTCCAATTTTAGTAACTGGTTTATCTTCTCTTCAGTCTAGGTGATTGTTTTTTTCATTCTGGGATTGAAGCAATAGTATTCCAATCTTTTCAGCTAGTTAGTTAGCAATTCAAGTAATTCACACCAGAAAATTTCATATATCTCTTCATAGATGTGCTTTTGAATAATTTTTCTGATGGTAAGACCAATCCTCTTAGATTTTTCTTCTGCAAATTTCCATTCTTTTTTATCTAGCCATGTTTCAATGTCTCGCTGCCCTGGTAAACATATTAGCATAGTTTCCTGTGGAAGGAGTTTTTCCATGCTCGCCACACCATTGTTAGTAAAGGTTCTTGATACATCAAAATATGCTAAGGATGAGGATAGCTAAGTTTTACTCAAGTGCATAGAATAGTGTAGAGAATTCATATTCAATAGGAGAAACATAAGCATAACAAAGATATATTATCATGCGTAAGGTATCAATTAGGATTAACCAGTGCTTTATTAAGATTTACGTATCATTTGGATTAACTTAGATGGAATTAAGCCAAAAATTCAACATGACAATGCACACAAGGAACAAACATAAGAAATACAATACGTAATCATAACCAAATAGTCTATATTAATCTCAACAAGGTCGAACTCTCTTCTTCATACAAGTACATATATTTATAGTTGTTTATAGTCTCTAACTGTTCACATTCTTCTCATACTTTGGAACCAAAAGAGGAGTCTGTTCATCTTATATCTATTACAAGTCATGAAGGATAAGACAAAATACATATAGCCAATAATTGAATACATAACGCATGAAAATTCAAGAATATCCTGCTTAGCTTTATTATTCCTTTTCTTCTCCCAACAATCCTCATGTATTGGTGGATCAAGAACTCAAGCTAGCCTTGACTCAATAATCACCTACCCATGTGTAGTAGATGCATCTATAAATGGATTATGCAATATCACTGAAGATGTGTAAATGTAATTAGAACTATATATGTTGGTTATGTGGCCACCCGAGAACTTTAGAATGAAAATTGGCTAAGTAGCCACTCAAGTATGTAGCTCAAGGACTACTTGATAATGCCAACCACTACAGATGGAGTAAGGCATTAAATCTAGATTGTGTTGGTGTGAATGGTGTATAGATTGTACTGGTGAAAATGGTGTCTAGATTAAGAACATCAGAGAAAGCCATGAAGTTTGCCATTCCATCTGATCAACTAGAGCAAAAGTGAGCATATGAAAATAATGTGCCATGCACATGCCCCCAATTCTAATATCTATGTAATAGAAACTAGTCTCTATGTAACTATTTCCCATTATGTTTTCCTAAAACTAACTTATGTATTATGTACCTATATCTTGAAAATTGTATAATCTATGTAAAAGAGACATAAGTAAATGAAATAAGCATCACATGAGAAAATAATTAGATTCATGGATCTCTCTATGATCATTTCTTCCTTTCATAGGTCTACTCATCCAACATTTTATTGACTCTCACCTCAAGGGGACATCTAGGGCTTATCAAGCACTTCTTTGGGACACATTTGAATCCATTTACTAGTACATTTAGCAAATTTATCAAAACTAACATCTGTTAATTTTATTTTAGATCATTTTAACGACTTTTTCATTCTTTAAAAATTCATTGTTCCATCTACATCTCACAGCACCTTCTCCAACAAGGGAAAATGTAGGCACTATATTTTTATCACTTCCATTTCAAAATTGCAAAATGGAATGACTTCTTATAATTACACACAAAATGGAATGACTTCCTATAATTATATGCAAACTGGTTTTCATCTGTTCATCTAACATATGAGTTTGAATTCACCTTGGATCATATCTAGGTGGGATAATTCATTGCATTAGATCTATTCAATTATTATTATGGTAATTTTATATTGTTAATTCTTTTACTCTGATCACTTCACTAATTCTTCTACTATGGTCTAAATTCATCAATTCACCTAACATACGATTTTGAATCCACCTTGGGAATCTCCAGGTAGGATAATTCACCATAATAGATCTATTTAATTATCATTCTGGTCATATTCTTTGGTCAATTATTCTACTTTGATCAATTCACTAATTCTCCTTTACTCATCAATTAATATAATCTATTACCCTTTTCTAAATCATTCTTCTAATCAAAATTTTCACATTGTATTAATTAAATTGATATTTGATTAATTTAATTAATCATTCTTCTAATTATAGTTCTATGTAAATGGAATTATAATTTCCTTTCAATTGTTAATTCCTCCTTTTCGTTCTAAAAGCCATATTTATTCAAGAAATAATCTTGAGATCCTATGAGATATTTTTTTGTGATCCAAGCAATTTACTAAATGAATTAATATGCAAGAGTATTATCCACTCTTCATCTTGGAAATAAGATGAAGGGCCTACATTGATTATCCATGTGTTTTCTTGGGAATGATTCTCCACTTTTCATCTTAGAAACAAGATGAATTATAAGGAGAATTGTCCACCCTTAATCTTGGAAACAAGATGAATGGCTTATATTAATACTTCTTTGATATTTTCATGAACCATCCTCCACCCTTCATATTGAGCAAGATGAAGGGCTCATATCAGTGATCTATGTGCATTATTGAGGACTCATTTATAGTTATTCATTTTGGATTCAAAATGAAGGGTCCTCATTGATCTTGATTTATTTAAATATACCTCATCTCATTACAATTTATGGGTTCAAATTAGACAATGAAATGGTGATAAATTTTAGAGTCTTCATGTGCATCACATTTTCTATTATTGATTAAATTCAGCTAGTCATAGCTTAAAAGGAGATATTTTAACATGAATTAAAATTGACAAAGACCTATTGATGCTACATCTGAGCCCAATCATATGTAAATATAAGGTTTCTAAGGAAGTTTTGCATCATATTAGTTTAATATTAGAATTTGTTAGCTAATCTTTGGATGCTCATGAGGTCTTAGGTGTAGATCATTAATTCTCCATGCTTCATTTAAACATTTAAAAAAATTCAATGAGTAGACCTAATGTATTTTATATTTTAATGACAAATAATATAAGGGGTGATATTATTCCTAAGATTTACTATCTTGAACCAACTTTTTAGGTTCATCTCTCACTACATGTAACATGGCATTAAGCATGTGCAAATTTATGTCCATATAATTAGTTAATCCTCTTTCATCAACCTCATCAAATCTATTCACAATAATTATTTATTGTTCATAAATATTTGTAGATTCAACATTCATGATAACTCCAGAATTATTTATTGTTCATAAATATTTGTGGATTCAACATTCATGATAACTCCGTCAAGGGGATGTGTAGAAGTAACAAGGAGTAATGTGGATTGGATGTCATAATAATATGGATTAAGCAACACCACTTATCAACCCTGCTGACATGCAACACCACTTATCCTTTTCAAGTACAGTCGATATTTCTGCAAAAATATACAAGTTGCAAAACACAAACCATTAAATGGGTTTTATTGAGCAATCTACACAAACATGTTAGAATAATTACTTTTTTACAATCGCATTTTTTCCCAATAGCCCTGATTAGGTAACAGATCAAAACAGCCATCAGAACACATGAACTTGTCCCCAAAATAAAGAATGAAAACATGTTTGGAGATTGATAACAGATTAAGTACACTGAACAAGGAGACTTGCTCTTAGGAAAACATTAAAATCTGTTAGAACTTCAAACATACCTGCAAATGACTTGCAACATTCTATCGTGTCAATCCTTGAACATTCATAAGCTCCAATATTCTTTTCGGTACGGCTTCTGCAGCCAGGCACAAATTATATGAAATCAAAACCTGATGACCAGTAAAAGGCCACCAGTGTATGGAAAAAAATCATGCATAAAGCATATGATTCTAATTCAAAAATGGTATTTACACTTTCATTTGTTGGAGTACGTTAACACCACACCCACTCATGCACACACACACACATAGAGCTCTAAGACCGCTTGGTTTTGTACCTGGATCCATCTCAAACACTGAACTACAGCAAGACTGAAAGTTTTGGAGTATGACAAACCCACACCCACCCATACGCACACAAGCATAGAGAGCTCTAAGACTCTTTAGTTTTGAATCTCATCTCAAACACTAGACCACAGCCTAGTCATGCACTGTCTCAACCACTAGGCCACAGACCGATAGACTAAAGAGGTTTTACTCATAACGGGTTTGCATAGAATTAAGTTCTGTAAAAGGAAACAACAGGTATTGCAAGCAAGGAAGAAGTATCAAAGAAATATTTAATGTATTACTGCATGATAAACATGACAAAACAAAATAATTTGCAAGATCACTGGAATACTGGTTTACAAAGTACTTGAGTTATGAGTGGAAACGATTAAGGGTTCTTACTGTCTATCCCCAATGCATTAACAACACTGACAAATTGTTGATGCAACTCAACTGACCAAACAACTCTTGGCTTTTTTGACGCTGAAGGGTCATCATTGTCATGTTCATTGTCATCATCCTCATCGCCGTCGTCATTTTGGTCCTTCCTCTTCCTGTTAAGCTTCCAATTGCGATCTGGCCCCTCATTGGCACTAGACCCATATTCTCTATCGTCCATCTCACACTCACCCTTTTCATTTTCATCCCTAAATGGTCATTATCCTTGGGCTCTGTCTTCTTTTTCCTGACTACACGCTGCCATATATTTTTCAGCTCTTCAAATATGAAAGGCTTCAGCAGATAGTCACAAGCTCCATGTATAATTCCCTTCATTACAGCACTGATTTCGCCATTTGCTGACATCACTGTGTTGTAAAAACAGAAAAGAAAAAAACAATTTTAAGCACAGTACAACAGGGGGTTTACTTAAATTGCATATCATAAAGAACACTGTTTCATGCTACAACAAAGTCAAAGTAAGAGTCAGATAAGGAAAAACTAAAATTTTAGATCATGGGTGGGAGTTTTTTCCATTTGTGTTAGCTCGTCCCTACTTGAGGCCTTCAGAGATTGAAGCATATGTAACCCTTGAACTAGGGACAAGAACACTAAGCCAGACATTATAATAAGAGTAAGTACAAACTAGAAGAAGTCGTCCAGTAACAAAAGAAACTGTCACTCGTGCAATCTCACAAATATTTCTTGATATTCCCAAATTCAGTATACAGATTCTACTGTAGTCGATGCAGCTAGGAACTTTTTTTGTGAATCCCCAAAGCTGTTTCTGAAGCCTTCTCCATGGTTAACTCCAAAAGAAAAACCCATATTCAATATCAAAAGCATTCTATTCCAGAAGCAGTTTTATTCTATTACAGATTATTGTTGCTCTATTTCATTAGTTCTAACCAAAGCGTTTTGAGTTAACTTCATTTCAACAGTCCAGTCCACACCAGATGATAATAGTAATTGAACTCTCGGAGTCAAAGCATGCTGAAAGTTTATTCAATAAGGTCTATCAAACGTCTAGTTGTATGATATGAAGCGTTAATACTTACTGATAACAGGCAGGTCCATCTCCAGTCCTAGAAGTTCCAGAAGCTTGAACCCATCCATGTCAGGCATATGAACATCACTTATCACAAGATGAAATTTATCCTTGTTTTCCCTCAGTAGATTCAGGGCTGTCATTGCCTGACCACATGTTGTAACTGCAAAGCCCCAAAAAACTCTAGTTTCAGTCTTAGATAGCATGAAAAAAATGTCTAAAGAAAGAAAGAAATTGGATCAAACAAACCATTATACTGGCAGCGCATAAGCAGTTTCTCCAACAGTAGTAAGCAAATGGGATCGTCATCAACAACCAGAACTCTCATTCCCACTGGAAAATTATCATTCATCTCCTCATTCAGAACTCTTTCACTGTTGTCATTGTTGATGCTTATGTTCCCTGATATGGTGTTGTGAACAGATTGTTGTTGCATTGTCACAACAGCAAGCCCACCCTCGGATCGACCCATTTTGATTTCTCCACTTCGCCAAATTCCAATTTAGCTCAAACCCACATCAAAAAGAAACCCTTTGAACAAACCCACAGCTCAGATCTATTCCTCAGTTGCTAAACTGACTTCTCCAACCAACCCAGATAATAAAATCTTTTGCAGACTATATAGAATTTTTTCTCAACAAGAAACACTGTTTTTTACTAAATTAAATAGTTATATATTTATGTACCAATTGTGTTCCACCACGGTGGCCCACAGGAGCTATAATGCAAATGGTAACAGTACAGATTGCAAAGAGAAGGAGATCAATGAAGATCGGCCCAGTACATAAATAATACCATGCAGTGGCACAAGGCTTAGAGCTATCTTTCTTATTTATGTCAAGTATTTGAAAACAGCACAGGCCCAAAAAAGCACTGGTTTTGACCCCAAAGCAGAAAGTTGCAGTGCAAGAGGTTGGTAATGATGATGATGATCCCAAGTACTCCCAAGTACAACTAGAAATTACATGGTCTTCGCCATACAATAAAAATAAAAAAACATGTTGTCTGCAGTGATGATGATGATACACTGATGTGGGTGGGGGTTATGCTACATTAACACAAAATTGGGATTCTGTTGAGCGTATATAGTGGGGCAACTCTTGTAGTCAAACGATGGGAAGGGCATCCCATGGGTTAATATTTTACAATTATGAGGTGGTTTTATGTGTTATAAGTTATTTTTCAAAATAATTGGTTTTTTTTTTGTTGATTATTATTTTATGGGATGATTTTAAATCAACAGTGAAACACTGATGGATATTTATTCTATCACAATCGTACATACAATAGATATAATAAATATCTATTTTACCAAAATCACACACCGTAAAAACAAAATAGTATAAATATATAACTAAAAACCAACTTTTTTTTTATATCTATAAACATAGATAATAATACTCTGATACATACCCATTTAGTGTAGCGATAGGAGAGGGAATGTTGGTTACTGGGTGGCAGCAGGGGATGTATCCTGTACCGAGCTGGGCATGTGGCAGCAGGGCATTGATTAGGTGACGTGTCATATTTTGTCACCTTACCTGTGCTTTTGTAGTGAATTTGCGCTGTGGGTCCACTGATGATTTGGGGAAAAAAATAGAAACCTTTAAAAAAAAGGATTTTTTAAGTGAAATCTGCCCTAAGCTTTTTGTGGCATGCACCTTTTTGTGATTTGTTTAGGGTTGGATGGTTTGGGCAAAGTGTAAAGTGTGGGAGGGGGGAATTATTTAAAGTTGCATGCGGTCCCATATGCTTGGCACATTTCCAAGAAAATTCTTTGGCCTTTGCTAGTGGGTTTATGACATGAAGGCACTATGGGGTGGGACGGAATATGGGGGAGGGAATTTGGACCAACACAAATATTATTGTCATATTAGTTTTTGTTCACAAGGAATCCTCTCCCTACTTTTTAATGTGGTCCTTTCTTTTTAGCTTTGTTGGGTGGCCATTTTTTTTGAACTTAATCTTACAATTCCCTCCTTAAGGAGGATTTAAACACTTTTTACACTCATTAACAAATTTGGATGAGAATTTAAGAAAGTGGGGATAGTAAAGTAAGAGTCTGAGTCAAAAGTTGAGTTGGCGTAATCTTTGTTCTAGTAAGATAGATGAGCTCGAGGAGGTCAATGATGTAAGATAAGGAATAAAAGGATCAATGCAAGTATAATATCTTAACTAAACTAAAAATCATAGAAGTGAATGTATAGGGTGTTTGGATTCATTGAATTTTCTCATAGTGGAGAATGGAAAAGTAGTTTTAGATTAAAATGTAATATATTTGTTTACATTATGTTAAATCATATAAAATAATAAATTGAACTTGATGTATAATAAATAAAGGTGTAGAATGTCAAAAGTTTTTGTGAAAGGAATGAGAAGTAGTTTCAAGGATGTGCGGAAGAAGAAACACAGTTTGGAAGAAGGAATACAAGGATAGAAAGAAACAAGCTATATTACATAATCAAGCTATTACATAATCTTTAACACAATTTTTTTTTAAGACACCAAGGAAGAATCAAACTATTATATAATCATGATAGCAAAATACAATATATACATAATCACTAGAATTGTTGCTTAATACATATATATGCACAAAATACATGTCAAAAACATGAGATATAAACATGAAACAATATCAATGTTGATGAAAGCTTATACTTTATTCTAATGATTATTTTTACTTAATACATATATATGTATTATATTTTCAAGTCTGAATTACAGCATGTACTTTAATTGATTCAAAGACATCAAGATGTTGAGTTGTTGGTGTTACCGATACAATTCATAATTTACATATAGTAAACTAAATTTATGAAAAGTATGGAGCAACTTTTTTATTTGTTCCATACTTCGGTCAATGATATTAACTATAAAATGTGTAGAGTGGATTACAAAGATGGTTAGATCAAGCATTAGTCAATAAAACCAAGAAAATGCATAAAGAACTAACAAGCTAAGCCAACGTATTCAAACGGGGTGTGCAAATGGCAATTAAGAGCAAATGAAAGAAAGGACATACATAGTACCTTCCCAAGAGCTTCTCATCACACAAATGCGGTTCAAAACGTGATTTTTCCCTTGATTTAGTGCTCAAGTCTTCAACAATGATAAAAGCAAAGCTCCTCCATCATCTCAAGAACACCAACTAAACTAAGTTCATGATATGAAAATCAATGGTATGCCTATCAATGAAGCTATCATATTGCAAATTAAGTATAATAAACAACACACACAAATAACATGTAGAGAGAATTTTGCATAATAGGTTTACACAAATGAAGCTTTATCAAAGTGGTCTTGGCCCAACTATATATAGATTTTCCAAATTGATCAGGATAAACCATGACCGTACATCTCAAGATCAAGATGTGTGGCCATAAATTAATTCAATTATGTAAATAATATCCATAAATACCCTCATTAATATTTGGAAGGAATGGGCATTAAAGAGGCATGTGAGGCCATAATCTTGATATTTGTTGCATTTATGGCTTATGGATGCCACCTTATAAATGATGTCATTTGATGATGTAATTAATATGAATCAATTTTCAATAAAGAAATATTCAATAACTTTCATGGAATTCTTACCTAAGCTCATAATTTAGTTTAATTCGTCTAAGTAAGATTAATCAAATTTTAAGCAATTCTTTGGAAATTGGTTGTACTTCATTAATCAAACTAATCAGAATGTCATATTACTGGGTTGTATTTTGATAGAAGAGGAATTAGAAGGTGATGTTAGTTGTGTACGAACTATCATCCCATTTAGGATGTTGTCGACACAAAATAATACATGCACGTGTCATGTGCTTCTAAATTAGAATAAAGAGTGATCCAAAGCACCAAAATGCATTTTTATCATTTTGACTTGAAATAATTTGATCAAAGTTAATAATCACATAAAATATAATTCCCCATTTAGGGATATATTAACCTAAATCGGCACTTGTATACGACAAGCTTGAACCATTTAACATATTTAAGTGATTTTAGTAAGATTGATAATTTTAATATAATAATGTTAGGAATTTGATGTCTATGTTTTACCCCTATTTGAGAAAGCGTAACGAGACATTTAGTGAAGCAACATCTTTTTAAAGAAAAGATTTGTCAAGATTGGAAAGAAATGACCCATGATGCCCCCTCAAGAGGACATACAAAGATGAAAGAGAAGGATGGACTCTCAAAAAGAGAGGGAAAGTGAGATTAACTTGAGAAATAGATTAAATCCAGACTAGTTAATGCTTGCACACGTTGATTCCATCAATGATCAAAATATAAATAGAATAAAATGGGCCTCAAAGATGGGGGAATGGGAAGGATACAATCCAAAAATATAAGCGATGCACTTTAAACACACCCAAAGCTAGGGTGTAAGCTGCACACTTATGGAATGATCAATCTCAAGGCAAGTTACACACTAAAATATTACCAGAATGAGGGCAAAAGTCTATAGAGCTTATAATTATGAGAATCATGTCTCCAAAGAAAGGAAATAATAATGTGCTCTCGTAGAGCATATTTGATTGGTTGATAAAATAATTTTGCCCTAGTATGGCTGAATTTTTATTACTGATAAATAATTGTTTCCCTGTAGGGTTGATTTAGATTTGTGACTAGTTCAAATGTTGTGTCCCAAGAGGACAAATTATCAAGTAATAGCTCAAGGATATAACCTATTACATAGATTAAAGATGAGCGGGCATAAACATAGATGGTGTAATGGCTGCAAAATCCATAAAAAACCAAGAATATGAGGATACACAAAGTGATGAAAAGAAGAATGAAGGTGGCTAAGCTGATCTGAGATACGTCATGTATCCAAACGCTACCTACATAGTCCAAATAGACCTCAAACTAATGTAGTTCACCTAGAAGTGAGAGAGAATGGAATGAGAAATGAAAAAAATTGATTAGTGTTCGATAGACTCATGATGTATACTAAGAGATGCACGTCTTACATAGAGTCAGGTGTGAGATAAGCCATTGGTACCTAGTTTTATTGGTACACTTGAGAGTTGATCATCGGAGGTACATCAATCTTGAGACTTGGATCCAAAACACATAGTGCTTGCTATAGCCAAATGAAATTATGCATCATAAGTATGAGGAACTTATAATGACATTGCATTTCAATTATGATGAGCCAGTTCAAATGTGAATATTTATATCTAAGGATAATGATAAGAACTACCAATACTAGAGTTATAACTATTTACATTTAAACAAAAACAAACAAAAGAAGATAAAGAAAAATAAAACATAAATAAACCAAACTTAAAATCAAGACTTAAGTAGGAACAAAAATGTAAAAACAAAGCAAGAACAACTTAATAAACAACATGAAATCAAGATATGGATAATCAAGATCTGTGTGACTATCAAAATGTACTTGGAAAACAAAACAAAAGAACAATACCAAACAAAAAAACAAAAGACCAAGAAGAAACACACAACAATAAAAAAACAAATAAACACACACAAAACTTAAAAGCAAAATAAAACATCCTAATAATAGATATTGACTCAATAAGGCGGATCAAGGCTGATTAACTAGGCTTTATATAAGAAAAATGTTTTTGGATTTTAAAATTTTATGAATTTTTGAAGTATCTTAACTTTATTGATAATTAAGAGATACAAAATGGTCTAACTTATAAAATAATTAGGGTATTGCAAAGAGTGATCATGAAACGATGAGAGCATGCCAACTTAAAATGCTCAAAAGACGATGAGAGAGTATGTAAATAGGGGACTGAGGTGACCTCAACATGAATTGAGCACAACCTATGTAATCTCATTTAGACCTCAAGTCACATTAGTTATACCAACATAAAAGGCAATGAAAAACTGACCAGGTCATAACAAGTTCGCAAACAAAGGAAAATGACAAGGTAAATGATAATAGTAATGACTAGGTGATGCGATAATGCATGATAAAAAGGCATTATACCTAATTTTCCCATACGTGGTTATAATCAAGAAACAATGTCATAATTTTGAGTTGCCCAAAGTTGGTTATAATTAGGGGTACCAAATACAATACTGATTTGCTCATAGGTAGTTATAATCAGTGATATTAGATAAGATGATAGATGAAAGATAACTTATTAGATAAAATGTCAGACTATATTTATAGAATGTCATTCAACATGACATTATAAAACAATTTACATTAGATCGAAATCCCCTCGTGAAAGGTGCAATAAGAAGTAAAAGAACTAAGATCAAAATGGGGTAAACAGGATGACTAAAAACAAGCCTTGGTCAATAATAAAGACATGGTATAATAAAATGATACATGGTATAGAGAAAATGATAAGATGACACTTGGATACAATGGCAATAAGGTTGCCCCTAATTGATGATTAGATTTTCTCGAAAAATGGTGAGAGCATGGCTAAGGTGACTAAACTGACCTTAATAGAAATTGAGTGCTGCCTACATAGTCTTGAAAGGACCTCAAGTCAATGTAGTTAAAACAGTGAGACAAATAGAACATAATGGTATAAGATGCCTGAAATGAAATGGTCCATAAGGTTTCCCCCAAGAGATGAGGCAAGGAAAATGGAAGGGTAAATGGCAAATGAAAAATGGTTCTACTGCTCCTATTGATGCGGAGATGCACATCCTGATTAGCATGTGAAACAACCAGAATAATCAATCTTAAAAATTACTACCCAACACCTCATCTAAATAATTGTTCTATCAGGAAGCTGTTGTGGATATAGATTTTAATGATGTTGATGTGATCCCTATTGATCGTTGATTATGCTTACTTCAGATGTTGAGACATGATACCTTTGTAGCCTATGTAAAGGAAAGTGCAACCAAGGATGGTAAATAATGTTAGGCATAGGATAAATGCTATAAGTTGGTAATGAATAGGTGGATGATTATGGAATGTATAATGATTAGAAAACAAATGAAGATTAATATTTTCAGGGACACACAATGTTGTTGATTCCAGATTCAACATAATTTTGGTTATGGTGGGGCCGTAAACTTTGAAATATGCTCTAGATAGAACCTCCAAATTTTATGTTGTTTAATATAGTTATATTGATTTCTTCTTTGATAATGTCTTCATAAAGTAGTGAAGAATTTTTGTGCTTAGCTATTGGCACCTCAATGAGTTTTTCACTAATGAATTTGTCCTAATTATCCTATAGTTCCTCTAAGAAGGTTTCACGAAGATATATTAACATTTGGCTTTGATTATCTTCTAACACCTTTGAAAAGGTTTCACTAAAAGATACCGAGTTTGAACTTTGATCATTCCCTAGCACTTCTAAAAAGGTTTCACTAGAAGATTGTTCTTCTTCAACATGAATGTGGTCTTTCCCCCCCTAATATTATAAACCTAATATGTCACCATGGATGCAGTTCAAGAAAGTGTGATTATGTCAGTCCCAATCAATGTTTGTGGGAGGTAGAATGTCAATATAATGGTTATGTTGGATGGGAATAATGGAGTGATGAAATGCAACACAATCCTTATAGAATATACTAGGATAATTTGTGTCAATGATGAAGTAATCATCCTCAAAAACCATAGAAGGATCACAAATATATTCAAATTGATCTGTAAGGCAAGTGAAACCAATATTGTAACAACCATGACTATAATCTAATTTTGAAGCTGAGTTTGAGTCAAGGGACTCTAAATATGATGTTGAGACTGATAGTGATTCTGCTTCTAATGTTAAATTTGATGTCTATTAAAAAACGAAACTTGACTCTAATATTGATTCTTCATTTGATGTGGTTTCTATAATGATGTTTTGTTGAATTATTGATATTGGATAAGTAATGGCCTATGACGGCATAATGGGTTGGATAAAAATAGATTCATCTAGGAAGGGTTCAACATAGATTGGCTCGTCTAAGTGAAGCCCCTCAAAGAGAGGGAACCGCTCAAGGTATGACTTGATAGAAATTGGTCTATCAAAATGAGACTCCTCAATGAGTGAACAAAGATAAAGACACAATTCCGTAGAGATTGGCTTGTCAAGGAGATGAGGCTCTTTAAAAATAGTTACAATATGAATAGGTGATTCATCACAATTTAACACATCACAAATGGGCATTTCAATAATAACATTATGGTCTTGGTTTACAATTGGTCTCAAAATATCAACTTTGAACACATTTTGGTCCCCACAAGATGGTTCTTGAAGAGGTAATGGTTGTTGTGAGGTTCAAAGAACGGTGCAAAATTTCTAAAATGGGGAATGATTGGCTCAGGGTAAACAATGGTATATGGTTTAATAATGGGATCTCCAAAAATTAGACTATCAAAGAAGGGATCAACAAATACTGGTTCATCAAAGTGACATTCTTCAATAATAGGTTCAATAAATATAGGTGATGGGCCTAAAATGGTAATGACAAGATGTTGCATAGTTTGGTTACTTGTACAAAATAAAGGAAGAGGTCCTAAAATGGTAACCTCTGTGCAATGCAGATCTTGATTTCTCATATAAGCTGAAGGAGAATAGCTTAGAATGATAACCTTCACATATTACAGAGCTTGATTCCTTGCACAAGCTAAAGGGGGATAACCTAAAATGGTAACCCTTGAGTGCGACATACAAATCAAAAAAGGATATCCTAAAATGGTAACCTTTGAGTGCAGTGCATAAATCGAAGGGGAAAGATTATCTCATCCTCAAAAAAGATGGAGTGTTCGTGTTCACCATTAAAATGCTCTTCCTCATAACTAGGGCCACAAGGGACCCCACTATGAGTCTACCTTTTCGTCATGTCTAGAAGATTATTCTCTATATTTTCTAAGATTTGGGAAATATTTTGTAAATGTTTAAACAAGATATGTTTTGATTCTTCAAACAAATGACAAGGCAATGAAGAGACTATAATAAAGAAGATGGCATAGTACCACACAATTAAAAGAATGTATTCATGAAATTACTCAACCTTGGGTAGGGTTGAAATCATATAAATTAGAAGACGGTATGATAACTCAAAAACCCAAATGTAAACTAGTACACCAAATGTAGGTTGAGATATATGTCAATACCGTAAAAGCTAGTTTAACTTCGATGATTTGCTACTAGAAAATCAAAAGAAAGCCCTTCGGATTAGGAAGGTGATAATACAAACTAATAAACTCAAGATGTGAAAACATACAAGAATTCTTAAGTATAAAACTAAAACCAAATGGCCAGCACAATGCCACCACATAGTAATAGGAGGTAGAATAAAATGTGTTCTATAACTTAGAGCGTAACACACTAGATGAAATAAGTTCACAATGATCAAATGATGATGAGTCTATAAATGACCTTCAATCTAAATGGGAAATTGAACCCAAGTTAACTCAAACCAAGTTCAAATGGTAAAACTAATTAACGTGTTGAATTAGAACTTAGAAAGGTGTAATTCCAAATTTGAATTATCAATGAAGGACTTAAAGATTTTTGGAAAATGGTTTAGACTCAAATAGGCAGCATCACTACGTTGTTTAGACAATACAAGCACAATGTTTAAGATGAGGATTTGAACAAGGCAAAGATGATTTAGATTTGACCAGCATAATGCCTCCTTGTTTAATAAATGGTGGAAAAAATTGTGTTTGGAAATTATGTGTTGTTTACAAATAAGTTTTAGACTCAAATCAATGACCATGCAAGTAAAGAAAAAGATCAAAATATAACAAAGTAAATTGTCCTAAGTTCTAAACTGATAAGGTTGTATCGTATTGTTGAAATCCATATATATACATGCTCTTGGGAGGATTTTAATTTTTAATCCAAAAATAAAATCACATGAAGTGGTAGGGTATTTTACACCCCTTATCTTAAGGGATTATACAGTGACATGGACCTTCAAGTTACTCACCCTGCATTAACAATATGTCCACAACAAATGGTGTTTTTCTAAAACTTAAATTTTTTACTGTCTAGATGGTCCCAAGTGTGGCTAACGCTAGATATGTCTCATGTCAATTAAATCCACATCAATACAATTATTGTGAAAAGGTCTTGTTTTTTTCATAACCACTACATCTATTAATTGCTCAGTCTAGTGTGATGTCTAGATTTATCATATGTTTTGAGCTAGATTGTCACTAATGGAGTTTTCTTAACCACTAAAGTAAATGTCCTAGTGGGTTTCCCTCAATTTGTATACCCCATAGTGAAGTGGGATTGAAGACAATGCTGGGAAATGAAACCCTGGGTCAAAGCTTCCATAAAGAACTCGTGAAAAGGCTATGAACTCCCCTCCACAAGCTAAATTGCATAAAATAAAACTAAGTGAAATGGATTTAGAGGTTGTTTTTAGATCACCCAAACCATATGGGTTTTGGGGAGAGCCTAGACTACTTTTTCACACCTTGGACAAAGGCGTAATTAAAATGAAAAGGTGCTTTTGGTCACCCAAGTTCCTTAAAGGGGATGGGGGAGAGCATACACACACTCTTTATTTTTCTCAAAGAACAAAAAAAAAAAGTAGATGATTTTGCATAAACAACACACTTTTGAAAAGATTGTAACTTATGTGAATGTTAGATATAAGCACCAAATTGAAATGTTTAATGAAGTTCTTGGACCCTTGGCTTTAGTTGCAAAAACCTTGAAAAACTTCACAAAATAATTAAACAAACCATCTAAGTTCCTTTTAAACATCAAAAGGAAAGTTCGAGACTTAAATCATGTTCAAATTTTGATCACTTTTCCACATGGGCCTTGCAAGGTTAGAGAATTTCTCCCTGCTTTGAAGCGCAATTGATAATGAAAAAAGTAGGTTTTAAAAAGTAGCTCTTGGGTTCTCTATTTTTTATACACAGAGACCGACGTCAGTCAACAGTGACTGATGTTGGTTACAACAAGACTGATGTCAATCATAAAAGAATCGATACCGATAAAAAACAACCGATAATGGTCACTTGTGAACCCTTAGGCAAAAATGATTTTTTACAAAAAATACTTGTTATCCCAAGGTTAAGATAAAATCTCAAGAAAAGTTCTGGATCATGAAAATAAATTTTAGATAGAGACTTACAAACCAAAATGACAAATTGTAATTTTGAGAAAAGCTCTAAAATGTAATTTTTTAACCATGTTTTTCCTTGTAACCTAACTGATGTTTGTTAGCTAAGACCGATGTCGGTTATATAGAACCAACATCGATCACTGTGTAACCTGTGTATCAACAAAAAATGTCAAAAACACAAGAAAATGAAGATAAAAATTGATTTTGAAGTATTTTTAAACACTTTTAGATTTTTAAAGATTTTTAAAGTGTCTTCCTTGCTTGAATGGCCTGTGTGGTCCCACCAAGCGTGCCAAGATATAGATATGGATTACAAAGATGGTTAGATCAAGAATTAGTCAAGAAAACCAAGAAAATACATAAATAACTAACAAGCTAAGCCAACCTATTCAAACGAGGTGTGCAAATAACAATTAAGAGCAAATGAAAGAAAGAACATACATATTACCTTCCCAAGAGCTTCCCATCACACAAATGCGACTCAGAATGTGATTTTCCCTTTGATTTGGTACTCAAGTCTTCAACAATGATGAATTCAAAGCTCCTCTATCATCTCAAGAACACCAACTAAACTAGGCTCATGATATGAAAATCAATGGTGTACCTATCAATGAAGCTATCCTATTACAAATTAAGCATAATAAATAATGCACACAAATGACATGTGGAGAGAATTTTGCATAATAAGTATACACAAATGAAGCTTTATCAAAGTGGTCTTGGCCCTCCTATTTATAGATTTTTTAAATTGATCAAGATAAACCATGACTGTCCATCTTAAGATCAAGATGTGTGGCCATGAATTAATCCAATTATGTAAATAATATCCATAAATAGCCTCATCAATATTTGGAAGGAAGGGGCACTAAAGAGGCATGGGAGACCATAATCCTAATATTTGTTGCATTTATGGTTGATAGATGCCATCCCATAAATGATATCATTTGATGATGTGATTTAAATATTATTTTCCAATATAGATATATTCAATAACTTTCATGAAATTCTTACTTAAGCTCATAATTTGGTTTAATTTGCCTGAGAAAGATTAATCAAAATTTAAGCAATTCTTTGGAAATTGGTTGCACTTTATTAATCAAACTAGTCAGAATGTCATATTACTGGGTCATAATTTGACTGGAGAGGAATTATAAGGTGATGTTAGTTGTGTACGGACTATCATCCCATTTAGGATGTTGTCAACACAAAATAACACATGAACGTGTTGTGTGCTTTTGAATTAGAAAAAAAGAGTGATCTAGAGCACCAAAATGCATTTTTCATCATTTTAAATCAAAATGATTAGATCAAAGTTAATAATCATATAAAATTCATGACCCCATTTAGGGATACATTAGCCTAAATTGGCATTTGTATATGATAAGCTCGAACCATTTAGCACATTTAAGTGATTTTGGCCCAAATTGTGCATTTGAGTGTATTTCGAGTAAGATTGACAATTTAACATGATGGTGTTAGGAATTGGATGTGTACAAAATCTGGCTTAAAAAGTGACTCAAGATAAAGCTTTGATCATTTCCAAAAAAGTTTATTTTTCATCAAAAGATCTTGAATATACATCGTATGAGGATCTGACATCCCCGATGATGGAGGTGGTGGTGCAGGATCATCAGTCGCTGTAACATTCATAGAATATTACATTATTACATACAACTGTAAAATAGTAAATAGTACCAAATCATAATCCTTAATGTCAAAAAACATAAAATTTGTACAAGAAAAAATAATAGAAACCAATTTACAACTACCACAATAGTATACTTGTTTGCCAATTAATCTTGTATGCAAAAATTATTTTGCTTCACAAGCATAAGGAGTTGGTTTTTCATCTTTTCTAGCCATTTTTAGAGATCTTATACTTGAAAAATTGACTTGGTATTCAGCCAAAGGACTCCCATAAGGATCTGAATCATCGACAACAATAATGCAATCCCCACTGACAACTATAATAACCTTCACATATATGGAAATTAAGCACCCAAAAAAAAGATGTGTTTTGCTTTCTAGAAGGATAATTGGGAATAGATTCAAATGCAATAATATAAAAAATAGTCAATCCCTAGAAACAAAGATAAACCTTTTTAGTGAGCTTACCATCACAAATTACTTTTGAATTAGAGGTCGGTGGAACATAATTGGTCTAGATCCTCAATCAATCCTTCTTTTCTTGTAGCTTAGAATTTTTAAGGTGCCACTTGGATTCCTCCTCCATCATACTAGTACTCCATTCAAAAAATTTGGCTAAACCCTCCAGATGAACAAGGAAGACAAATACAAAATAATCCTCAATAAGGTCACCTGTTAATAAATTGAAAACAAAATGGAGATTACATCATCACAAGATGGCATTATCAATTTAGAGAATAAAACTTCAAATTATTTACATAACTAATGAACTACTTACATTTTCTACAAGTTCTAAAGCAAGATCCTTCACAACATTGTCATCAGGGTAATGTATTAAACCACTTAAATAATTAAATTTATCAATGGCTTCTAAAATAATTTGAACCTACATATTCTCACTATATTAGAAAAATTGCAAAGATGAAAACGAAAAGGAGACAATAAAAGATGGAAAATTTGAAGGCAAAATAAAGAGACAAAAACATTCCCCCTCAAATTTCAACACCATGTTCCAAGATACTAAAAATTTCATTTTAAAATTTAACCTATTAATAGAATTAAAACCTAATCAAATCTCGTAATGTATCAAGATGGTATAAATCCTCACATTTAATCCCAAATTAAAACTTATTGATTAAAGGCCAATGCTTTTAGCCTAACTTGTTACTACAAAACACTTTATCATAATTTAAAGAATCAACATAGAAGATTTTAAAGTGCATGAATTTCAACTAAAAAGTGTGAAAGTGACATTAATCTAATTAAAATGACCTAGGGCTTGAGAATGAAAAGAGAGCAGGAGAAATAATGCTTAGGGAAAAGGGAGCACCAATGGATTTAGAATGAGAAGGTGATTATAATTTTTAGGGTTATGGAGTTCAAACCCTAGGTTGTTAAATAGGAGAAGTATAGTAAATCAGGTAGTAAATAAGTAATAAATACATCCACTAATTTTTAACAAAATTGACCTAGTTTGATCTTTTTAAAAATATCAATAAATGATGTAAATGAGTACTAAGTTAGAAATTGACTGAGATAGAAGATCTGATAGCTACAAATTGAGACAAGAGCTGATCTAAGTGTCATGAATAGGATCCAAGTGTCAGAACCCTTCTTAGACCATAGAACCCTAACTATATAGTAACACTATTAGCACTAGTGTCCTCCTTTTGGCACTAGTGTCCTCTATAAAGAACTATTCTGAGATTCTGGGTGAATGTGTGTTAGAGTTTGTTAGGCCTATTAATGTGTGCACAAGTTTTGATTCCTTATTAGTGAGCTATTTTGACTAATTTTGCATATAAACCCTAGACCTCCATGTTGTTTGGTCATCCAATTAGCACAAGTAATAAAGTTTGATGTTAGTGGGGTAGGTTGGACATTCTCAACACCCAACTATGATGAGAGTTGCCTATATACCAATACTCTAAGGAGAGATCAACTCTGATGTAATTCTCCCCACCTAAGTGTTGGTGCAAGTACAAGTGAAACTAGTATAAATGTCAATTTGATCAATTTAAGGAATGGTGGAGACTATAAATTTATGTATTCTAAGCTTGGGATGATTGTAGATGACTATATATATAAGTAGGACAAAATAAAGATTAATAACATTGATTATGCAAAACTTGTTCTAAGCTAGTTTGTGTTATTTGCATCTAATTTCCATCCAGTGAATAAAAGGCTAGCATTCATGTATGTATGTTGTCTTAGTGCTTGTGTAGGTCTTAAAATAGGTCTATGCTAACCCTAGGTGTTTGTTTATTCAAAAATATATTCATTGGTGATAGAAGGTGAGAAAAGGATAATAAAGGCTAAATAAGGACACTAACACCATTAGCACTATTGTCCAAGTTATGGTGATATTGTCTAGGTGGTAAAACCTGAGGCATTAGGGCCCAAAATGCTAAAGTGAGCATCTAGGACTTATTTAAGGATGTTTAAGGATGCATTTGGCCTATACAAAGGTTGGATTAGTATCCTAATAGCCTCTAAGATAGGTCTAGGGTTAAGTTGTGGATAGGTGGTCTTAAGTAACACTCTTAGCACTCAAGTGACATTTTAGATGACTACATCCCCCGCTTTTATTTTAGAAATACAACAAAGTAAAAAGACCAAGATAAAGGAAAATAAATTTACCTAGACTTACCTAAGAGGTGAAGCCCATGAATCTTGGTTTGAATGTATGAAGTGTGTTTCATTGCATGTCTTGCAAATAAAACATAAAGGAATCAGTCCTTAAGAAATATCAAAAGCAAAGAAAAAATTGAGTAAATAATGAGAGAAAGAGGAAAGGAATGAGGACCTCATTGGGTATGTGAACTAATGCTAAAACATGGTGACATCTTTTTTGTGTGTGTAGATGGTTATCAAATGGTGAATAACTAGGTCTGCCATCATGACCTAGTAGACTTCCTACTCATATATGCCCATCTACATGAGGTTACATGAGCTCACGATCTAAGGCACCTTTAGATCATCCATCCAAGTTACGGTGTGAAATTTCTTTTATTTCACAAGAGGGAATTCTAAATGATGTTCTACTTTGTGTTTTCCCTTCTACTATTATGAGCTGATGTCTTCTTCTAGTTATTGCATGGTAGGGATGGTTGCCCTAGGTGGTATTGATTAAAGAGGAGTTGCATGCTTAGATGTGAACACTTTTTGTCCGTCTACTTTGGCCTACACTATGTCCATTGTTATGAAGAATGGGAGTAGTTAAAAAGGTGAGTGTGGTAACTCATGGATGTTGATGAAGACACCCTATGGTAACAAGGTAATAGATGCATGCTAACCTAGGTATCACATGATGTTGGGTTGCACTCAAGGATGTATGTAAATGAGTTATAGGTACTCCTCCTACCAAGATTTGAAATTACCCTCATGTATTAGGGCTCCATGTTCTTATGTCCAAATGAGATTCATTATCTAGGTATTAGGGTACACTTCTCCCTCTAGTGACTTTTATTGCATGAAATAGAGTAGGAATATTAGGAACTGGTATTAAAATGTTTACTTTAGTGAGGTGTGATAATTCTCAATGTTGGTAACTATTGGATGAAGTAATTTAGCCAGTTTAATTATTAATTTCTATGGATCATTCAATGGGTGATGTCCATGACTCCTTTCAGTATTTACTTTGTAGACTTTATCATTTGCAAAAATCATCTAGTAATTCACTCCATGAGGATGTATATTAGTTCATATGGGACTTCATCAATGGGAATCCCTTTAGTTATCCATACATACAAATCCTAAACTTCTTACAGAATAGGGGGCATTTTCATCTTGTATGGAACCAAGGAATCTCTATACATGGGGATGCCCAAAGCTTGTGCCATGGCTTATGTATTGATTAAAATAGTCACGTCTAGATCCAAATAGATGTTACCATCATTATTTCACCCTAAAAATACTTGGATGATCTCTCCCAAGTCACTAAAGGTAGGTAATCACAATAGGAACTCAACATCTATGTTTTGGAAATGGTGGGGAGTTACGAGAGTGAGTAATTGTGCAACATTAATAGGATCTGGGTGGAATAAATTCTGTTCTATTTGGCAGAGGTAGTCAAATGATTCTTGGTCACCAAAATTAGTTTGTCTGAGTACCATATTGACACCCATGACCTCTTTTTGAGCATCTATGAGAGCCTTGATCAGTTGTAAATTATCTATATCTATTTGAAGTGAAGGAATTCAGATGTTAGTGGCTCTCTATGCAAAAAAAAAATTGGATCTTGATAATTGTATCATAATAAAAATATGCACAAGGATGAAATGCCAACTTGGTATTCAATCTTAGGTTTTATAGAAATGATGCTTCTTAGATTCCACATGAACACCATACTTAACTATCCACTCATCATGAATGCAATGGGGGATATGGAAAATCTATATTTGATCTAACCATTAAGGCAATTAGTTATTAGTACATGTGTGGAGTTATGTCATTATGCACTTTGGTGTCTGTATGTGAGGTATGAGTGGCTGATTTCGACAAGTTATCAATTCATTTAAGATCATGTTAATCAACCCTTGGATCTAGTATTTACTTCTAGTGGATGACCATTATTTGATGGATATCTTGTTGATGGGATGTTTTTCATACCTTTATTAGACTTAAATTTTTTTAGTCACTCCTCTTTGAATTTCATGATGGCACACATGGATCCTCCTACAAACAACTGACACACATTATGCATTCTATCTTGAGTCTCAAATATAGTTGAAGATATCATTTATAAACACACAAATAGAAAATAAACACACAAAAACATGTAAAACTCAAGAAATCCTAATCTACTTCGTGCTACTCAATACCCACTCACTTTACCAAATGAGATTTATTGATTATTGGTGGTAGGGCTTAAGCCTACAACCATTTACCTACCCTAGTAAAATGATTCCCTAAAGATATCTTAAAACCATGATTCCTTGCTATGTTAGGTCATGAATAATTTAGGGCCCTTTCTATTGAATCTATAAATTACTCAAAAATGCTCTAAATGACTATCATATAGTAAGACTAGTTGATCTTTATGAAATTTTTTCTCGCACAAATTCCTATCATGTCATGCTTTATGGCTCTACTTGTACACTTCCTACATCTATGCTACTCTACATCTATACTCGTCCATCTTATTTAGTTCAAGGAGTCTATTAGTAAGAGACTGACAATATCCTAGTCACATGACCATGTCAATATATAGACTATGCACTAGGTATTCCATCGACATAACTACTTCAAGACCATATACCAATTAGAATGGTGTAAACCTAGTGGTTCTCTTGTAATGCATATGATATGCCCACGAAATTACAAGAATGTGATCTTGCTAGTCATCTCTTTTGACATCGTAGATTTTTGTTAGCATTTTACCCAACATTTTATTGGAAGCTTCAGCTTGGCCATTTTCCTATGGAATATACACAATGTTTTTATGATGAGAAATTATAAATTCTTTGGTTAGAGCCTTAAGGGTGTTGTTCAAAAAGTGCATTCCTTTATCATTGACTAATTTTATAGGGCATCTAAACCTTATAATTATGTTTTCATATAGAAACTTTACTGTATCCTTTACATCACATCTGGGTGTTGCAACAACTTCAACCCACTTAGTAAAATAGTCCATTACAGTGATGATATACCTTAATTTACTATGCTTGCTCGATGGGTTGATAGGTATGACAAAGTCAATGCTGCATTGTTCAAAAGGTTTCTCAGCTAATAGAGGTTACAAAGTCATTTAATTTTTTTGCAATGATTTACCCATATGTTCGCATACATCATAGTGTTGTGCAACTCTATGTGCATCCTAAAATATATTTGGCCACCATAACCCACTCTATAGCAATTTTTTGGCCATATTTTCTCTCATAAAATGTCCTCCTATTTCTCCTTGATGTGCCTCTTATAATTTTTTTGGTCATTCATGTTCCAAAATAACCCTACGCAGGACTTTGTCCTTCCCCAAGTGATACAAAATCCCATTGATGATGGTATACGATAAGGCTCTAATAAAAAACTACTTCTTATCACACTCTTGATAGTACACAGGGAAGATTCCTTATTCAAGGAAGTTGGCAATGACTTCAAAATTTTTAGGAATTATAGAAACACAGAAGAAATTAGTATCAAGAGAGTCTTTTTATAATTCTTTTGGTTCCTCACGATTAGGGATGCGACTGAGATGATCTGATCCCATGTTTTCTCTTCTTTGTTTGACATTAATGTAGAATTGAAACTCCTAAAATAGAATTAACCATCGAGAGATGCATCATCTTAAAATTAGCTTATTGATAGGGTATTTTATATCTCGATGATGAGTGAAGACTTCAAATGGAATCACAAGCAGATAAAGTTAGAATTTTTTGGCCAATGATTCTTACTCAATAGTTATGTAGTTTTTATCTACATCAGATAGTTTCCTACTATTAAAATGAATAGGATGGTTGAGTCCACCCTCTCCCGTTTACACAAGCACAACACCAAATATGATACCCAAAGCATCCACATGTATGTGATAGGGTTTTGGAAAAATAAGTATGGGCATAGTAACCAATCTTTGTTTCATCTTGATGAAGGCTATTTGATATTCTATAGTCAAAAAAAATTTCACTTTTTTACACAGTAAGGATTCCAATGGAGATGAAATAATTACGTAGCCTTTGATGAACTTGTGATAGTAGCTTGTATGTCCCAAAAAAGAGCGCACTTTGGTGGAACTGCCTAGTGGAGGCATACTCAAAATTACTACAATTTTTACTTGATCTACTAAAATGCCTTTATTACATACTACATGTCCTCGTAAAACATCAAAGGGTGTAAAGAATAGGCATTTCTTTAAATTTAATGATATGCATATATCTCTACATTATTCTAACTAAGGTGCATTTTAGACAAATTTTCTTTAAATAGAGAAAAGACTGCCCAATTGTCAAGGTAGACTTCTAGAAAGTCATGAATGAAATCCTTGAATGCAGTGACCACTTCATGAAAAAACACCATAGGTGCATTATTAAGGCCAAAAGGCATGACCTTATATGTAAATGATCCCTATTCCATAGCAAAGGTCATTTTGGCTCTATATTATTCTATGATCATTTACACAAGCATCATTCAAAAAGTGATAATCCCCACATAATCATATTTCCCTTATCTTATTTAGATGTACTACCATGGGGCTTACTTAGTCTACCTTTTTGACCAGATAGATTATTCTTACATTCAATCCAGTTCCATCTTTACTTTTAACTTCATGTTTATATTGAGCTTGTATGGTTACTTCTTTATAGGCCGTACACACTCTTTTAGTTCAATATAAATTTCACCAAGAGATGGGTCAACTCCTCAAACCAGACTTGAATATAATTCACATTTTAAGTATGTTAGTTAAGCATAAATCTAAATCTAAAATATTGAAACTGATTTGATAAGTGGCACGTGCTAAATATAAAAAGTACCAAATAGATCAAGATAACTTTTTTGGATCATTAACTGACAGTGACTAAATTTTACTAGTGGAAAGGGGATGAAAGTAGTCATGAGAGTCACTTAGATATGAAATTGACTCCCTGTATGTGTAAGGTCACTAACATTAGGCTAGGTAAATAACATTGATGAACATGATTTTAGGTTGATGTTACTATCATGGGATGTTTTGTCTCTCTATGACTATATAGTCAGTTGTGTCTGCTTGTAATATTTTTGTGTGTACTATCCTAACTCTTGAGTGTGTGCATAATTCTAGAAATCCATTTCCTTCTCCTTCAAACCATGGGTCTACTTTTTAAGGGTAGAAACTTGTAATTTTTTTGGAAGTTTAATAAGTTGGGTTGACGCCAATCACCTCTATTGATGATTGACTACTTCTTATGTATCCAATATTTTGAAAAGAAAAGTTAAGCCACACTTTATTTTCCCCCTTAATGTGGATGTGTAATTTTAATCCTTTGTCATATGAATGCACCTATAATATAGGTTTCGATACTTGAAAATATTCTCTCTTGACTTGGCTTGATGTGTTTTAGACTTGGTTGATGATTACTTTAGTGACTAATTTACAATTTGGGAAGATTAGGTAATATTTTGTCAATGTATAGTAGTGTATAAATTGTTGATAAATAAGTTTCATGTGAGTATCAAATATGGATTTCATTTGTACTTATATGAGTACATATGGGTAATTTCCCATGCCACTAAAATGCTAGGCAAATGGACTAACCCATAGGAATGATATAATTTTGAAAAATACTTATTGTTGAGTGAGGAAAATAACATGAACCTTAGGGAAATTTCATCAATGAAATTATCTTAAGCCTAACATTAGTTTGTAGAAGACATGATTATAAATATGATGATTTGTAGATATCTGAGTAAAATATTTAGCTAGTTTGACATAAACTGGGAGGTTTATATAGGTGATTGATAGTAAAATAGGAGGATCAAACTCATAGTAAGTGTAGATGATATTTTGTGATTATGTAGCACCTCAGTCTTGTACACTTGAAAAATTTATGACTCTAGTTGTTTCTCTTAATTCTACACATGACTTGCTTCCAATAACCTCATATTTGCTCTATCTTGTGCCCCTTGGCATATATCTTAGTCTAACTACACTTATATTGCTGAAAAAAAATCCCATATTGTCTAAAATGCTTAAAATGTACTTATCTTACAACTCTCAAAATTTTGAGTCCAAGCATTCTCTATTTCTCCTTGGATACTAACATCTAGGTCAGACAATAACATCAAATTTACTGTCTTGACCCACACATGTGTCTAGTGCCCTAAAGTCATCCAATTTTAAAATGAAATATATTAAAATGATTGGCCTAAGTTATTTAATGTGAGTTATCTCTCGATAGGATTGGTATAAGTATAATATCAACTCTCATTCATTCATCACCTAGAATCAGACCAAAAGAGCCCTCAAGAAACACTCAAGTTACTAAAAGCTTTCTTATTCTTACCTATTATGATATCAGTCAAAGAAATAGCCTAGTTACAGGTTTGAATTACTAAAGGAGTAGTCATAATGTCATTTTTACCAAGTTACAAGATAGGTCACTATTGTACTTATTTTACACACATTACATGATTCACACACAAACCAACACATAGGGGAGAACTACATGAGTCTAAGGCCCTCTTCTAGAGTGTTAGCTATGTAGGTATTTCCCTTTGATAGTAGGATCATTGTAAGTCAACTTGACACTATGTGCCTACTAACCCATTTTTTTCAAAGGTAACATTGAAGATGCAAAGTTAAGGTTTTACCATTTCACCAAGAGTGATAGTCCATAATCTAGATTTTAATGCACTAGAGTGAAGGCAAAGCCAAACCTAGAATCATCTAGGTGGTTGCACCCTATTTCAACTGATATTTTATATAGGACACTAGCATCAAACCTAGACAGAAGCATCAACATAACCATATTAGGTTGACAAAACTATCTAGAGAGCCCAAGGTACCAGATCTAGAATCTAATAATTATTTTAGAACTATCTTCTTGCCTTCTTCCCACCTATACTAGATCCAACACTATGTGTGCATCATAAATAGATAAATACATTCTTTTATGCCATTTATATATCTAGAATATCTATACTTTCCATTAGTAGCCTATCTCAGGTTTATAAATTCAACATATGGTACATTTGAGATTAGCACATTAATTGGCCTACTGTATATCTAATATTCACACCTATGCCCTATCATTTCTATATTCTTAACCCTAACCACTAAATAAGATCCTCATCCAAATTAGGGTTAAACCTCTCAAATCCATGAAAGCATTCAAACCTCTTACAAATCAATTTTTGGGAGACTTCTCTATTAACATTACCAAAAAGGTTTCTTATACTCAAATTTCAAAGATCAAACTAGGAACCAATGAACTAGTTAATTAATATGTCTTGAGATACAAGACAATACTATCCAAAATAACCAATCCTATGGAAAACAAATAATTGTAAGACATATTCAAGTAAATTTTGCTTGTTTCTTTACATGAGTCCATTATTTTCAAAAAGTTTCAATCTTTTAATGACTTATGCCATGTTGTACATGACCATGAAATGAAGCTTATGTCACTAAATAAGCTCAAGTATGTAGTAAACACACCAAATGCATCTACATATAGTACATAGTTTGTAATTAAACCAAGTTATAAGGTAAAAGATTCTAAGCCTAAAAAAGAAACTACCACCATGGTTAACATAATTGCACAATAGCCTAATCAGCTTGTCCTATTTAAAACACCAAGGAGACAATTTACACATTTACCTGAGCTTCCTGCTTCTTTACTCCTATTGTTTCTAGAGTGTCATCTTATATCTCTCCCTCGTAAAGAGGTAGATGTACATAGGTATCTACCCAAAGGATATGATGCAAATGTATATTATGATTATCACCAAGGCCTTAGGCATTTTATGAACAGATGTTTTACCCTAAAGCATAAGATCTAGGACCTCATTGATGAAAAATGGATTACATTTGATGATCCTCCAAAAGAATCAGGTTCACAACTTGGTGATCAACATAAATATAAAATGTTTAATAATACTTTGCAAGACCATTACAAAAAGGAACTAAAAGTTCAAATGGCATATAGTGCATATCCTCCTCCATCATTTTGTAGACACCCACTAGATGGGGTCATTGGTACTTGCACGATACATATACCTCCTATGGTTCATAAAATTGTTATTTCCTTTGATGATAGTGAAATTAAGGATGATGACTCTAATCTTAATTCTCTACTAATTTGAGCATAACTTGATAAACACCCTATATGAAGTGTTATGATTGAAATGGTGAAATCAAAAATGTTTACACCATGACATTAATTAAACATTTGGGTTTACTCATCATGATTTACACCCCTCTACTAGATCAATTATAACATTCAATGGGACCTTCCAAAAGGTTCTTAGAGAGATTGATCTACCTTTACAAGTTGGTCCTGCACATGTGGATACTAATTTGTTAGTTATACCTTATATATGTGTCTTTGACATGTTTTTGGGATGACCTTGGATACCCACTCTTTGAGTAGTAACTTTTATAATGCATGGGTGTATTAAATACATTCAATCCAATCGGGTAATTAAAGTTTATGGTATTCCATGTGAGCATCCTATTGAAAAACATAAATTCATACCCAAACATTTAAATATCAAGCCTATTAAGGCTAATACATCATGAAAGGGTAAACAATAAGTAATCCCCTTTACTTGGTGACTAGTACTTGAGAGACTTTTACATTAGAGATAGATAGTGGGTTCCATAGAATCCTCATCCTCTATGCACCATAATTAGATATCTAGAGAACT
The DNA here is from genome assembly GCA_037957365.1 of Torreya grandis. Taxonomy (NCBI): domain Eukaryota; kingdom Viridiplantae; phylum Streptophyta; class Pinopsida; order Cupressales; family Taxaceae; genus Torreya; species Torreya grandis. The sequence continues at coordinate 2,723,223 of JARHVA010000986.1, read as the reverse complement.
TAAACATGTTCTTATTATTACTATTCCAAATAAGTCATAGAATACATAAAAATGGGTTCCAATAACCCATATTACTTCTATTGGTACTTCATGACCCTAAATTCCTATTATACATAAGTTACACATCACAGATACTATAGTGACATATATTGCATCGATAAATGCTCCTCAGTAGTACTACTAATTTAGTAAACTAGATTTTGAGTGGAGAGATACTTATGTTCATCATTTGTATGAGATCATAGGATGACATTGACTCTTCCAAAAAATAATAAAAAAATAAAAAAAAAGATTCAAAAATCCAAAAACACTTTTGACACTTATATGTTCTGTTGGCTCTTTGGCGTTTATGTGTTAGTTTCATGTTGAGTACTCGCATATAATTTACTCCTACATACACATATATACAAGCATACATAGATACATGATACACTTATGGGTGTTAGGCATTCCCTATACTCATGTCGTCAGGATGTTGGGGGCATCCAGCTTCTACGATCTTGATAGACATAGGTTATATGATTCGATGATCACTCTACACTATCATGTTGGAGATTACATATATACTTACACATGCCTATTATCCATGATTATACATTATATATGTTACTTGATATGTTATTTTCTTGACATCTTTTGCTAACACATTTGACCCATGGGCCACTATGACATGTTTATATTTGTTACTTATGCTTTTCCTTTAAACACTTCTTTGAGTGTTTTGCCTAGCTATTATCTTACTTTTTTTACTATTTGAATATATTACATTATATGTGGCCCCTATGCCTATGTTTCCATTCTTATACATTTTAATATGACATTGTATTCTTATACATTTGAATATGTCATTCATTTCTTTTATGACATTTGACTAAGTCATGGCCATTTGATTTCACAACGTTTGAACATACCCCTTGTTTGTGGTCTCCTTGGACCATTACTTTTTGAATTGCTTTTGAATGCTTTCATGTCTGCTTATTTTCTTATTGATCTTGTATTGGTACTATCTTTATCATGCACTTAGGTCTACATGTGATTACAACAATTTTATACAATTCAATGTTACATCTACCTAGACATATTTCATTTTATATGGTACATGGTTACATTCATAGATTTATAGTTATCTTACACTTTGAGGTGAGTTAATTACTAGGTACTATTTTTACCTCACCTCAAGGGGGGTATATTAGTGGGGACATCTCATGGTGTCATGAATTCCATATTTTAACATTTTTTAGATTATAATGGGGACATGTTTTGAAAGCATGTTCTCCACATTTATTTAGTATTAGATACTTATACGAGTTTGCATATTTAATTGGGGCATGTCATATGGACATGGATTCTAAATATTTTCACATTTTTTAGATTACAATGGGGTCATGCATTGAAAGCATGTTCTACACACTCACACAATATATGTTACTTACATCAGTTTGTAGATTTAGTTGAGGCATGTCATATGGACATGGCTTCCACATATTCACAATGTTAGATTTAGTAGTAGGGGCATGCTTTAGAAGCATGTCCTCCACATTCATTATGTATGGTACTTATTATTCACAAATTTAGTGGGGGCATGATTTAGAAGCATGTTCTCCACACCTATTCAATTTTTAACATTTCTAATTTATAGTGGGGGCATGTTTTTGAAAAATGTCTTCCATATTGGTACTTATATCAGGTTCATATTTCTCTATATTAATGGGGGAATACTTTGGAAGTATGTCCTAGACACTTACATAGTTATCTAAATTGGATAAAGTACATAGTTATATGATTTGGATTCAAATTTTTGGAAAAAATTTAAACATGGTAACATTGTTACACATAGTTTTAGCATGAGACAAATCTAAGGTGAATATGATATGCAACATGTGCCTAATATTTACAAATCTAAATCAATCTCAGATTCTAAAACTATTGCACGTAATAATACCCAATGAACTTTTACGAACTTTAATGAGCCAATCTACTGCATTAGTAAGTTAGCCTTTTGGTATGATTAGGGTGATTAAATCACTCAATATTACCAAGTTTTTAGTTTGGACTTGATCTTATAAATTCACAAGGTCACAATTATCATTGGGTTGCATGGTTGATCTAATCTCAACTACTAGGTGGTAACTCACTTTTACTGCAAGTTAGGGGCATGTTCCTTCCAATCTCTCTCTCTCTCTCTCTATCTATAACTTTATCTCCTTAAATGTATGCACTTTAAAGAATTATCCATATTTATCCTAATCTTAGTTTTAGATCCTTAAAATGATACATGTTTTGTAAAAGCAACTTGTCAATAGGCAAGGTAATTACATCGACACACAAGTGTACTCCTAAACCTTACTCTTTCAATTTTAATATATTTCTAGTACTTTTGACCAAGATTAAATGCACTGATTATACATTATAACATGTTCTTGGTTGTAGGTCAGTCACCCATAAAGCACTCAAAACTAGCTCTAACAAAGCACTCAAATTCAACTCAAACAAAGATAAGGTATGCATACATACCTAAGTACTTATTCATTTTATTTAAACTATAAATCTCCTCACTAGATTTAAAGGGGGGAAATATAGATGACATTTTGTGATTATGTAGCACCTTAGTCTTGTATACTTGGCAGACTCATGACCCTAGTTGTTATTCTTAGTTCTACACATGACTTGCTTTAACAAGCCTTGCATTTGCAATTTCTTGTGCCCCTTAGCCTATATCTTAGTTTGAATAAACTTATATTGATTACACAAACATCCCATCTTACCCAAAATTATTAAATGCATTTATCTTACACCTCTACAAGTTCTGAGCCTATGCTTGTTCTCCATCTCCCTAGACACTAATGTTCAAGTTAGCTAGTAGCATCAACATTATTATCTTAACCTAATGTAAGTGTCTAGTTCCCTAAAGTCATATAATTTTCAAATGATGTAACAATATTTTATATCTTTGTTATTAATTCTAGGTGTCTAGCATAGGTGTCTTATTTTGTCTTATTCAATAATTTATTCATTCCTATAAGAATAGGATGAGTCACATTGGGATGTGAAATGAATAGCAATTTGGGATTTTATATTATAATATTTTCTCTCATTCCAATTTGAATCATGAAATAGAATTTCATGTGCATTTTGAATATATTATCCGACCTATCATTAATAGTATCAGAGCAAGGTTTCAATCTCCAATATTTAATAACTAATGTAAAATCATAAAAATAAAGCGTTACAGTAAGTTGTGAGGCATATCAGCCAACTAGTGGCATTTTGGAGGGTGTAGTAACTAGTGTAGTGAGTGTGGATGCTATAGTATGACATTTTTAGATGTTTTTTCTAAATGTTTAGTCACTTAATAAGGTATTTTAATATATTTCTCCTATGTGATAATATTCTATTAGTTTATGTCCTATGTTTTAGTTATCAAAGGCTATGCGACACTATTAAAGGGCATTTATTTACTATTCTGACAAACTCCTGACTGCATATATGTATACTTTTTATTTTTGGATGCATTTTATCTAGCATTGTCATATTGATAACTCCAATAAATGACATGAAAACTTAAATTAGCACATGGAAATTTGATTCACCTGTGTAATTTCATTCACCTGTGTATGGTGTAGGGGTGCGAGTCATCTATCAACAAAATTTAACTTGGATATTCGTTTGTTTCTTTTATTGTGTTGTTTACACTTGCAATTTGGGCATTTAAATTTGTTACGTGGAAGTCCTCAATTTCTTGGAGGTTCCAAATACATACCTTGGATGAGGCCATGCATTTTTATCCAATATTAGAAAATTATTCATATATGCCAAATTGGAGGAGAGGAGGTACAAAATTTCAAGCTTTCTCATTAAAAGCAAATTTTCAATTTTTTAAGTTCTCATTTTTCAACTTATTAAGAGCATTTAAATTTGAAAATTTGAAAGCATTTAAATTTGAACAATTTTTTTCATTAAAATTGCATTGAAAAATCTACTCTCAATAAATTTGGTAAATGTTATAGCTCAAATTTTCACCCTTGAGAGGGTATTCAAACCCTCTCAACTTGAGCTATGCAATGGGATTGATCCTAGGTTTTGAGTGACCTTAAAGTGGACCAAACTTATAGATTTTAGGCTATCTCCCAAGTAAAACACCTACACTAACAACTCCAGTACTTGCTTGACTTGGAAAAGGGAAATATGAAAGTTAAATTTAATAAGGAAACTTAGAAGTGATGCACCAAACATGAGGTCACCCACAACCTAGGATCAATCCCATTACATAGCTCAAGTTTATAGGGATTGAATCACCTTTTCAAGGGTGAAATTTTGAGCTATAATAGTTTTGTCATGCCTAGTAGGACATAATTGGAAAGAGGTTGACCAAGATTGATGTTGGTCTTGGCAAAAGTGTAGCTATAACATCCTTATTTATGCATCATTTGGTGACTCCAACACATTATAAACTCTTGGTTGCTAAATAATGAGCCTTTTTTCATGCCAAAGATGAATACAAGATCAAAAGTGATAAGTATACCTTTTGAATTTGTTGAATTACTTTTGTATTTAGTCAAAAGAAAGAGGATCCCTCATACTCTCCCTTATACCAAGTCACCTTGAGAAAAACTTTATATTCCCTTCTATCCGAATCTTCCTAAGGCTGATAGTATGGCTAGAAATTTGCCCCTTGTTGCCTTCAATGGTGGTTCTCCATTAAACCTTGCAAAATATGATGACATACCATTGGCTTAGCTCAACTGTGTCCCTTATTTTAGTGGAGAAACTACTCTTACTCCCATTGATAATATTAGGGACATGGCAAATTTTTTTAACATCCATAACAAAATATAAGAAAATGTGTCCATTAGGTTGTTGGAAATCAGTTTTATAGGAAAGGATTTAGATTGGTATAGGAACTTAGCTCCTAATTCCTTTGACTCATGGGATGAATTGGGAGGGAAATTGAGTAAGAGATTTGAAGATGAAAGTGATCATTTGTCCTTGGTCGAGCAATTGACCACCATAAAAAGAGCCCCCTAAGAATTCATGTAAGATTTTAATGCTAGGTTATAAAATACATGGGATAGAATCCCAATTATTGTAAGTCCCACTCCAAACTATGTATTCCGATATTACCTTAAGGCTTTGAATAGTGATATAACAATTATGATTCAATCTATGGGTGGGAATACCTTACTAGATGCATATGAAATTAATATTAGAGCTAAGAAAAATCTAATACAATTTGGAAATTTTACCCTATGGACCCCTATGCCTTTGTTTCTAGACATCCAATCCCCTACTCTAACTCTTGCTCCTATTCCTACCATAACTGGTCATGAGTTGGTTGCCCCTAGTCAAGCAAGCAAACCAAATGATGTAGAAGGGATACTTAAGACTCTTAAAAAAAAATTCATGAAAATGGAGAGGAAAAAAATTTAATATCATAGGCCTTACCAAGCTCCATACCAAGCTCATCAACACTATAAATCAAATAGGCCACCCTTTTAAGGAAATGTTCAAGGACAAGGTAATATCACCAATGCTAGACCATACACAAGTTTTAACCAAAATTAAACCTCCACTTCAAGAGATATGGTACCCACCCAAAACAATCTAATGTAAAAATAAGAATGTCCCTCTCAATTTAATAAATTTCATGATCAATCCATGAATCAATATGGAGGGTTAAATCAAGCTTGTGTGGCACAAGATATAACTTTTCCTTCTCTAACACAAGACGAAGCTTCAAATTAGGTTATGGTTGTTGGAGAGCAAGGTCAGTCAAGTGCTACTCTTGTAAATTTTTAAGAAGAGGACTATTTTTCAGTAAATTGAGTGGGTGGCTTAAGTAAGGTAGTGAATAGTTCTATTGCAGCCAATACTAGGTCTAAAAGGAGGGATGTTGACGAAGCATAAGAGAGTGGAAAAGGCTCAAATAAAATTCCCTATATGACTCAAGGGATAAGAGAGCCTAATTTACCTCCTAAGGATTAGGAATCTCAAAGAAATCAAATGATAAAAGTAACTTTATATGCCAAAATAAGTAGGCCTAAAGTGATGTCATAAATCTTAGAGGATAGCCAAAGATTGGAGCTCATTCTCTCAACATAATGGATCAAATGAAAAAGCTTAATGTACATATTCATATGTGGGACACTTTGTCTATTCCTAGGCAAATGGATATGATGCAAGCAGAACTATCTAAGCTCAGCTCATTAAGAGCAAAAATAAAGGGTATTATTATGTTCACAAATACATCTAAGCCTAGTGGGTCAAAATAAGGTAAATTGAATAAACCTCATCCCTTATATGTTTCAGTGATCATTGGTAATTATTTAGTTCATATTTGTATGATAGACGATGGGGATAGTAGATCAGTCATGCCAAAGGAAATAATGGATAAGTTAGGCCTCAAATATGAGCCTAATACTAAGGATGTGCTATAACTAGATGGATCAACCATGAAGATAGTTGGTGTTATCAAAGGTTTGAATCTAAATTTTCATGCTTGTCCCGGTTTCTCTATTACTCAAGATGTGGTTGTTTTTGACTTTCCACCCTATTTTTCCCTTTGTTTGTTAAGGGACTTCATGGAAAATATTGGTGGTTAATTATCATCAAATTGGTCTTATATGGATTTTAGGATAATATATGGCACCAAATTTACCATAAAATCATAACCTATATCAAGGTTTCATATTAACCCATACAAACCAAATGTTACTAATTTCAATCATGTTATCATTGATGAGGAGGATCAACCTAGTGACCAAGAGCCAATTGTTCCTCATAAAGACATTTTAGATCTCTTCCTTGATGAATGGGGGGCATAAAACCATGAGTTTGACCCATACAGAGGTGTTGAAGAGACTAGTATTGGGGTCTATTCTTTACATGAATAAGGTATAGTCATTATCTCTCTCTAAGCTTAATTATTATAGTGATGGTTTATGGACATTGTTTTTTGATGGCTCAAAAAGCAAGAATGGATTAGGAGCAAGTATTATGCTTATTTTCCCATAAAATTAAAGGTACTATTTAGCCATTAAATTTTAGTTTAGTTTTACTTTTAACGTAGCTAAATATGAAGCTCTTATACATGGTCTTGAATGGGCAAAGAAGAAAGGAGTAAAGCAAGTACAAGCCATTGGAGATAATGAACTAGTTGTATAGCAAGTAAGAGATAAGGGTGCATATAAGAACACATTGTTGAAGTCATACAAGCATAAAGTGTGGGAAATTATTGATTATTTTGAGGAATATGACATCAAATTAGTCCCAAGGGAAAAAAACCAACATCCTAATAGGTTGGCACTAGTTGGAGCACAAATTGAAATCTCCAATGATGTCAAGAATCTAAAAACTCAACCACACATCATGGTAGTTGTAAGGCCTTAAATACTGAACAATTATGCCAATTGGAAAGTTTTTAAAAGTGAAAAATAAATAGCATATTTTCTCCAAAAAAAGGCTAATTTTCCTTGCAAAAAAGGCTAAATAGCACCAAAATGGTGACCAAATTGTGCAATTAAGGTCTAATAAGCTTCCTAAAGGACTAGTTACTCTTGAGAATATATTCAATGAAAATGATAAAACTAGGAGAGATGAGGTAACATTGTATAAAAAAGAGGAAAATCATGATAAAGTGGTTATATTAAAGTATAAATTCCTAAATCTTGGGAAGGTAAGTACTCCAAAAGAGAAGTTTGCATTTATCGAGTTATGTAGAGAATTTTATGATGTCTTTGTTTGGGAGTATAGTGACCTCAAGGGGTTTTATCCCTAATTGGTTCAACACATTATAGAACTTAATATTAATGATAATATTGTAATTAAAATACAAAGGCCAATCAATCCTAAAGTGGAGGTCCTAATGAGAAAATTACTCACCAAGTTGGTAGAGTCAAGAATTATCTTTCTTATCAAACACTCTTCATGGGTTGCCAACTTAGTTCCTGTGAGAAAGAAGAGTGGTGAGATTAGGTTATGTGTGGATTTTATAGACTCGAATAGGATGTAATTTAAGGGTCAATATATTATACCTACAATGCAACAAATACTTCAAGTAGTGGCAGGTTCTTAATGCTTCTCACTTTTGGATGGATATTTAGGTTATAACTAAGTGTTGGTAAAAGAAGAAGATCAATATAAGATAACCTTCACTACTAAATGGGGCACATATTCATATAAGAGAATGACATATAGGTTATGTAATTCATGTAATACATTACAAAGGGCCATGGATATGGTTTTCCAAGGTTTGATCAATGAGATGGTACTAATATACCTTGATGACATAACCATTTTCTCTAAAGATGATAGTAACCACTTAAATCAGCTAAGGATAATATTTGAAATGTGAAGGAAATATGGGGTTTATCTTAATCCCAAGAAGTGTGTTTTTTATATTCATGAAGTTAAATTAGTTTGACATATTGTTTCTAAACATGGGCTTGTTATAGACCCTGATAGGGCGAGTGCCATACTAGCTTTGTCATTACTCAAACATAAAAAATCTTTGCAAAGTTTTCTTGGGGAGATAAATTTGTTAGGAGGTTCATCCTAGATTTTCCACTTTTGTAAGTCATATAATGGATATGTTAAAAAATTATCCAGCATTTGTTTGGACCAAAAAATGGAAGGCTAGTTTTGAGGCCATCAAACAAGCTATTACTCAAGCACCTACACTAATCAACCCTAATTTTTCTAAGGACCTTTTTTTGTATGATTTTTACAATATTGACACCATATCTTCTATGTTAATGTAATAGAATAATGAAGGACTTGAACAATCTATAACATTTTTTAATCAAGGGATAGAAGGCTATGAAGAGAGGTACACATATGTTGAGAAATGAGTATTGGAAGTTATAAGAAGTCTTAAGAAATTCAGGGATATGGTGTCCAACAATAAAATACATGTTATGGTAACTCATCCAAGCATAAAGTAATTCCTCTTGAATAAAGAATTGAATGATAAAAGAGTTGGATGGATAACTTGTCAGGGAACCCACGAACAATAAACATGCTCCGATCCCTACTGAGTCAGGATCTTGCTCTACCAATTAGAACACATGTGATTACTTCTTGTATTAGCAACTAAACACGGAATTATACCAAAATCAATAAGTAACTAGAAATATGAAACAACACAGGAATATGAGAGACAATACACAATTGTATTAATAATCACTCAGAAGAATATACAATAAGGAAGATGCCACTTCTTCCTCCACCTCAAAGGTTCGCCACACCTCAAGACCTTCTTCCCTCTCTCTTTCGGTCCCAACAATCAACTCCAATATAGAATTGATGTTCACCTCTCCAACCAGTCAGTAACATGTTGCCAATTCACCAAGTACACAACCATACTCCAAGTAGATCCCCTGTTCTCTGATGCTACCTGCAAATCACTAGACCTTACTCACCATGTAGATATCTCTACACCCCTGAAGAACCCTTGTCCTTGCCTCACCAAGTCCTTATGATTCTTCAACCAGTACCCCGGTGGATCAGCTCCTTGACCTTGTAGACCTTGCAACTCTCCCTGATCATACACACTCAGCACCCCTTTAGAACTAGGAGGAGCTACACTAGCTCTCTCTAAAAGCTCTATAGCTTTCTAGCACACATTTACAATACAATCATGAGTCCATATATAGATCTCATCCAAACAATAATTAGAAAATAATACAATAATTAAATCCGCAGCTCTCAGTCTAAAAATAGCTCTAAACATGCAAACACTTGGTTCATCAACCAACTGCCCGTAATGTACTCGCAGCTCGAACCACAGGTGACCGACGTCGGTCCCTGACTGCCTGGGGGTGCCGACGCCGGCCGATCCATGACCGACATCGGTTGCCTTCTATCTCCTTCCTACCGTCATCGGTTGTCCTGACTAGCGCCAGTGTCTGTGACACTCCGCAACTCTTTTGCAACCTCCATAACTTCTCCTGTTTGCATCCTGGTGAAGCTTTTAGCTCCACAACCTAACAATCTCCCACTTGGAGATAAACAACTGCACCTGTACCTGTATCTGTAGCCCATCTAATCTATTTCCTAGTTTGTATCCCTCTTCAAGATCAATCCTGAAGACCAACCACCACACAACTGTGATGCTATCCCTGTCATTCAAGTAACCTGCCGCATCCGAACCTACACATCCATGTAGTGAAGAACTTGACCCTGCATAACAAGAAACCCTGCTGCTAGTCCCACTGAATTGCCCTCCAGTACTCCTTTCCCGAATTGGCTCCATACTTTTCGACAACCCCCACTGAATTGGGAAAACTCAGGTCTACAATAGACCTCATGTGATTTTGAACCCTATTTCAGGCTAAGCTTGAACTATCTAGCCATTGGTGTGCTTACCGATTCTGCATCCTGCGTAATGAACCTCGCCAACACCGTCTTCACATCAGCTCCCACTGGAGATAAAGTCTCCATGTCTCTTATGCCAAAGAATTTTGCTGCTCCAAATTCTTCATGACACACCTCTGAACTAACCTTACCTTTTAGCTTAGCAAATCCCTGTCTGTACAAAACTTGCTAGCAAACCATCCACATATAGTAACTGGATAATGTCGCGACTCATCATCCACCTGATAAGAACAAAACACAATAGTTACACTGACATTGACTTAAGCCATGCTTAGTCATCCACCTGTCAAAACCTGTACCACTGTCCTGGAGCTTCCTCAAGGCCTTATACCTTGGCCTTCTGTCTCATGTATCCATCCACTCTCTTCTTTAAAACGGGAATCCATCTCTCTCAGTGCTTTCTTCCAGCTGACAACTCTACCAACAAATACCTATTTGGTTCTTCTCCAAGGACTTACACTCATCCATGCCAAGCTCCCACTGTATCTGGACTCTACCAGCATTGCCTCTTCACATCTTCCTGGTTCTTGACCATCAGTAAGCAATATAAAGAAGGTGAACAATGAATATGAGGTTCACTTACCCTTTCTGACCTCCATATGAGCATTTGAGACTTGTGTCTGCCCAATATCCGTTCCAGTGACCGATCTTGGCCATCTCCCAGTCCGCTCCCGACCGATGTCGGTTCCCTACACTGACCCTAACTGCCGACGTCGTTTCCCTGGTCGACGCCGGTATCCTTTCTACTACCGTCAGTTCCTTCATGACCGACATTAGTCTTCCTGTTGCCGACGTCAGTTACTATGTGACCGACGTCGGTACCTGTGTTCATCTGTGAGTGATAACTTTTTACCCGCGAGCTCTCCATGGATCAAAATCCTAATCAAATCAACCCTGCTCTGCTCAGAATAAATTAGTTCCCTCACCTGATCTCTGTCCGTCATCTCCTCCATGAACACCAAGGCTTTCCAGTTGTTTAGCTTGTCAAAAACATTTGTCTTCTGCTTCAGAACCTGCATTCTCCTTCTACATATGTAACCAAGCCTACAAAGCCACATCTCTGTAACAGAAGGTGAATCAGTAATATAAGTAGATAGATAAAGGATACTTATTTTCTTACCACCATCTAATTCAAGTGTATCTGCTATGAGAGTTACAATACATCTCTCATCACCCAAATTTCCTGAAGAAATTAGACTCATCTCCAAGACCGGTACCTGCATGACTTCCTTCAACCACTGTGTGTCATCCATCTGTAATTTCAGCTTCACTTCCCCTTCGTCAATAATTTGACAAGGCTCTCCAGCTCCTAAATAAATCTCTCCAAAGTCTCCAAAGACATACCCATGAAAAGATGCTCTATTTCGAACTGCATGGAAAGAGGCAAAAGAATCTATGAACCAAGATTCCACTTTATCCAGAACATTCTGTGCAACATCTCCTGCAACATCTACTCCTCCTTGTTGATCTGCAACGAACCAACAAACTTTATTTACCTGCTCTTTCTTTCCATCAATCAGACCATTCATGCTATTCAGTTTCTCCATTCATAGCTTACTTCCTTCTGCCATTGCTATACTCCCACTCAATCAAAAACCCCTGTGAGTAACTTGTAATCAACAAACACTACCAGATCTGAAACCACCTGTTAGTAACCCAACCAAAAGCTCTGATACCACGTGTCAGGGAACCCCTAGAACAATAAACATGCTCCGATCCCTACTGAGTCAGGATCTTGCTCTACTAATTAGAACACATGTGATTACTTCTTGTATTAGCAACTAAACACGGAAATATACCAGAATCAATAAGTAACTAGAAATATGAAACAACACAGGAATATGAGAGACAATACACAATTGTATTAATAATCACTCAGAAGAATATACAATAAGGAAGATGCCACTTCTTCCTCCACCTCAAAGGTGCGCCACACCTCAAGACCTTCTTCCCTCTCTCTTTCGGTCCCAACAATCAACTCCAATATAGAATTGATGTTCACCTCTCCAACCAGTCAGTAACACGCTGCCAGTTCACCAAGTACACAACCGTACTCCAAGTAGATCCCCTGCTCTCTGCTGCTACCTGCAAATCACTAGACCTTACTCACCATGTAGATATCTCTACACCCTTGAAGAAACCTTGTCCTTGCCTCACCAAGTCCTTATGATTCTTCAACCAGTACCCCGGTGGATCAGCTCCTTGACCTTGTAGACCTTACAACTCTCCCTGATCATACACACTCAGCACCCCTTTGGAACTAGGAGGAGCTACACTAGCTCTCTCTAAAAGCTCTATGGCTTTATAACACACATTTACAATACAATTATGAGTCAATATATAGATCTCATCCAAACAATAATTCGACAATAATACAATAATTAAATCTACAGCTCTCAGTCTAAAAATAGCTCTAAACATGCAAACACTTGGTTCATCAACCAACTACCCGTAATGTACTCGCAGCTCGAACCACAGGTGACTGACGTCGGTCCCTGACTGCCTGGGGGTGCCAACGCCGGCCGATCCATGACCGACGTCGGTTGCCTTCTGTCTCCTTCCTGCCGTCGTCAGTTGTCCTGACCGGTGCCGGTGTCTGTGACACTCCGCAACTCTTCTGCAACCTCCATAACTTGACCTGTTTACATCCTGGTGAAGCTTTTAGCTCCACAACCTAACATAACTAAGGTCATGGAGTATGATGTTGAGATCTAGGCCACTAAGATAATAAGAGGGAGAGGGCTATGTGAACACCTAGCATCAAACCTAGAAGAAGAAGAAGAGATGGTTTTATCATTGCAAGAAGGTCCTAGTACATCTAAAACTTCATCTTCTCCAAGTTGGACACAAGAAATGGTGAGGTTCCTTCAAATAGGTGAGTGTCCTATGGGTTTAGATCAAGCAATAAGGAGATTCTTTACATTTCAAACAATACATTATGTCCTTGTGGATGTGGTTATTCTTAGAAAATACCTCAATGAAATATTGCTAATATGTATGAAAATAGATCAGGTTGATAGGCTCCTAGAAAAATTCCATGATGGACTAGCTGAAGGTCATTTTTCACCTAAAACTAAGGTTGCAAAAATAATGAGGGTTGGTTATTATTGGCCTAGCCTATTCAAATATTTATATGATTGGGTTAGAAGATGCCAAAAAATTACACTCTTTGCAAGCAACTAAAGACTCGTATCCCTTCCTCTTAATCTTATTTAGGTTGAACATCAATTCACGTAGTGGGGACTTGACTTCATTGAAATGATCAATCCTCCATCTAGTGTTGGCCATCAATGGGTTATCATAGCTAATGACTATTTCACAAGGTGGTTAGAAGTAGTGGCCTTCAAGGAGGCTAATGAAACTTTAGTTCTTGACTTCATTGAGAGCCTAGTGACAAGGTTTGGGATGCCTACAACAATAATTTATGATAATGTCATGGATTTTAGTGCTGTAATAACAATGTAATGGGCTCTTCAATATGGTATCTACTTGAACACTTATAATTACTACCCCCAACGTAATGGGATAGTTGAGTCCAATAATAAGAACTTGATCAAAATTATAAAAAGGATAATATAAGATAATCAAAGGACTTGACGCACTAGATTGAAGATAGCCCTATAGGTTGATAGGATCACTCCAAAGATTGCAATCAGTAACCCACCCTACGTGCTTGTCCATGGGAGAGAAGCCAAGTTGCCCATTTCACTTGAGTTATTAGCTTTTGGGTTGGCACATTAGATTGAGAGAATGGAAAATAATCATATGGAGATAATATTGATAGAACTAATGGCCTTGGAATAAGTAAGAAGCAATGCTATGTACACCATAGAATGTCACCAAGCACAATTGAAAAGAAAATTTGACAAGAGAGATATCTCAAGAACACATCAAGAGGGATATCTTGTATTAAAGTGGGATGTTGGTAGAGATAATCCTAGTAAGCAAACTAAGTTTGATGCATTATGGAGTGGAATCTATGTTATCATTGCTTGAAAAGAACACAATGCCTTTCAGCTTACAAGACTCAATGGAGAGGAGTTAAGTATCCCAGTCAATGGGATACACTTGATTCCATGTTATTAAGATTAGTTTTACAAATTTCTATGTATTAGAGTAGGTCTTTATATTCTCTAAGTGATTTAAGCACAAGTGTGTGTCTTGTTTGATTTGTGTTGTTCTTTCCTCCAAGTGTCTTATGACACATGTGGTGTGGTGTTTTGTCTAGTTTAGCTAGTTTTAAGGTTTTTTTCAAGTCTTATTCTTAGTTTTCCTCAGGTTAGGTTGTATTCATGACTCCATTTCCCAACGAATCTACTAAGCTACTAGTTTATATGCATAGAAAGTGTGTATTACTAGAAGGTCACCAAAGATGTTAGCCACAATTTGGCTACCATAGACCAGTATAATAAAAAACTTATCTTGTCAAGCCTTCACCTTATTTTTAAATCTTGAAAATCCTTCATAAAGCATGGTTAACATTGTTTAAGGTATTTTGACAAGTTTAAGGTGTCTTCCTAATATTATGCTTGTCTAGTCATAGTGTGTCTTGGTCAAAGGTGTTCAAAGAGGGTTAAGGGTTGAGATATCTTTATCATGCCATGTAGTCTAAGTTAGATTCAAATAATATGTCACATGGTCCACACAAATGCATTAAATGAAGTCAAAATCCATTTATAATGTTACAACTCACTTTAACATGCTTGTTTGATCATTTATAACATCTAAGAATGGAATATGGTAATAAGGTGATAGGTTTGTAGAAGAAGTCAGTGGTCGACACATCATCCCACATCTATACAAGTGTGAGGAAGTTCATAGAACACTTGTTGATTCATTTTAATTAGTTTTTATGCAGAATATGATTGTTCTCAAGTTAAAAAAGGGTGGTTTTCAAGAAGTATATATATTTTGTAGAAGGAAGACCACTTCCAAACACTCATATAGATTAATGTAGTTTTTACACATTTATATTCATACATTTGAGGAGGTTGTAAAGCCAAAAAAATTAAAAACCTGTTCATTTCTCCTATTACTCTCCTTGGCAATTCTAAAAGGTAGTTTAGTTTTTAATTGGTATAAGTAGGAGAGAGAAATTTGGAAGCTTATATATTAAGCATAAGATGGGACCCTAATTCCCTTCCAATTTTTGTCATTGGTTGTTTGGTTAAGCCCCTTAAATTTATGAACAATCATCAAGAAGTTAAGGTGCAGAAAATGAACTTCAATTCCCCACATGGGTCAATTTTCATCAAGTGTGGAGTTATAAAGTTAAATTGATGGATGAAAATGATTAGGGATGGTATATTAAAAATTATTATATCTCTTTGACATCATTTATATCTATGTTTA